>JAHKKF010469737.1:0-27505 GCA_019740295.1 Labeo calbasu | reverse complement strand
GAGCACTTGAGGTTAAAAAGTACATAAATTGTCAATTTGTTTTGAAAATGACAGCTCGTTTCGTTCGATCATTTAGAGCCCTTTGAAGCTGCATTTAAACTGCATTTTGGAAGTTCAAACTTTGGGGCATTATTGAAGTCCATTATAAAGAGAACATTCCTGAAATGTTTTCCTCAAGAAACAATTTCTTATCGACTGAAGAAAGAAATACATTAACACCTTGGATGATAAGGGGTGAGCTAATTATCTGTACATTTTCTGTTCTGAAAATGAATTCCTCCTTTAAGTGATAGCTCACCCAAAAATGAAAAATCTGTCATTAGTTACTTACCTTCATGTCGCAAATTAAGATATTTTTGATAAAATCCAAGGGATTTCTGACCCTGCAAAGACCGCAATGTAACTGAAATGTTCCTAGACCCATTGTTAAAATATTCCATGTGACATCAGCAATTCAATCGTAATTTTATTAAGCTACGAGAATAGTTTTTGTGCACAAAGAAAACAAAAATAATGACTTTATTCAACATTTTTTCTCTTCCGAGTCATTATGGTCACTCCGACTGTTTTAACAATGTTCTTACTACGTTTCTGGGTCTGGAAACATTTCAGTTACAGTTCAGTTGCTGTCTATGGAGGGTCAGAAAGCTCTCAGAGTTTCTTAATTTGTGTTCCGAAGATGAACGAAGGTCCTACGGGTTTGGAACGACACGAGGGCGAGTATTTATGACAGAATTTTCATTTTTGGGTGAACTATCCCTTTTAACACAACTCATTAATAAACACTGATATTATTTCTAATTTTAAACTCAAGATTAACCCATTTGAATGCATAAAATATGAACAATCTGAGATTATTTCCAGTGATTACCAATTAATCAAGTGATTTCCAATTACGTCCATATAAAACAGCATTAAATCCCATTTTACTTCCATAATGTGACATAACTCCATAATAAATGAGGGAAAAATTAAGTATATGAATGGATTGTGAGGACATTTTATATTTTTTTCTTTGAAATAACGAATAAACTGATCAACTGATCAGAAATGCATTTTAATACAGTAAAAAGGGTCAGTTTAGTCATTTTTGTTGACTGTAATGATCTAACCTGTTAAGGCCAGCAATAAAGTCACGGATGTCATCAGGCAAAACGACTCTGTGTTCTCCCATGTCACGGTAATTTCCGAGTACACACACAGGCACATGAGTGGGTACCTTAGGCAACTCCCGCAGAATGTAATTATAAGTCCTGTTGGATCACAAAAAAGCATAGATTTGTAAAACAAAGTGCTTGTTGTGAGTTCTACATGATGGTGAAGTAGTCTTTACAGATGCTGGTTGTCTTTGTTCACTTACCACTGCTTGGTGATGTCAAACATCATGATCACACCATTGCAGTTCTTATACACGTCCAAAAACTCAGCATCCAAGGCAAGTTCGCTCTCCGTCTGCTAAAGGTAATATTGTGAAATATTTTTACCATTTAAAATACCTGCTTACTATTTTAACATATTTGAAAAAGTAATTTATATATGTGATGACAAAGCTGCATTTTTAGCAGTCATTACTCCAGTCTTCAGTGTCACATGATCTTTCAGAAATCATTTGAATATGCTGATTTGGTGCTCGGGGTACATTTTACATTATTATAAGTCTTGAAAACAGTAGTGTATTGTAATACTGGTAGATTATCATTTTCAATTTACCTCTTGAGGTTCATTCTCCAGCTTCAAGGTTTCACCTCTCTTTTTCCCCTTTCCTATAAAATGTCAAAGCCCGAATATTGTAAGACTACATCAAATCCGACTGCATCATATTAGTTAAAAGCAACTTTCAGCAACTTCAAAACCAGCATCAAAAACAGGTAACTGTTTTTGTGGCTTCTTCCTTTTCACGAAGGAAGCGACATTAGTGGCATAAGCAAGAGTTGGTTTTGTGGTATCTGGGTATCTCACGTTTCATTTTTTATCTTTGTAACAGACATCTTAGACTAGATATATATTTGTAGTCTGCAATAACGCAGTGAGTGGAAAGCCAGTCAGCTCAAAATGTTGGCAATCAGATAACAACAAACGGAGCACAGGCAAGTCACAGCCTAAATTCTACAATCTCTGAAGTTTCTCACCTACACCTTCTGGAAGGGGGATTTTTTGGCCTGGTTGGACAGCAAGTAAGAAAAATACCATTAATATATATACAACTGGGGATGAAGGAGGGCTGGATGAAATGGCTTCATGTATGACCATCAGAATGAGATGGAGGATGTGAATTAAACAACAACATGCAGTACCTGTACACTAAACTTGGAAACTTAAAGAAAATGCAAAAAGGCTAGAATACACTACATGACTTTTAATATCTCAACTGATTTAAAGCTAGGCTTCATACACTTGCAGATGACTTTTAAAATGTTTAGAGTGGAAATTTGGACATCAAACAATAAACAGCTGAGTGTCACACACCGTCAGATGTTCAAGTCATTCAGAACTCAACAAGCTCAAACACAAACATGTGCCTTGATGCTAGAAGACGCATGAGACAAATGAAAACTCTGTTCTGAAATTGGCTTAAAATGTTGGTGCCCTTTAAATGGATGTAATTACACACTGAAGCAAAAAATATAAATCGATCTGAGTTTGTGCCCATCACACATTATGTGATTTTCTGTGAAATTTGTCAACTTTCAAAAATTAGCACTGATTCCTCCAGACTGCAAATCAGGGTAAAACTGTGCAAAAGTTTTGTAGTGTATTCCAGCCTTAAGATAAATAAGAAAATAATGTCTGCAAAGTCACCTGATCTGAATGCTAAAAAAATAATTGGTAATAGACTGGAGGAAACTCACCTTTATCCACCACATCCCAAACTTCCACCTTTACCACATCATCAGTAGCTGAAGAGAAATGAGAAAAATTAGAGCAGGTCTAGAAAACTGAGGTTGCTTCCTTCCATTCCGTTCAATACATTTATTTTGCAGTGATTCTAAGTAACAGCAGTATACAAATTTCCACAGCCACAGAATTATACTTGTTGAATTTTTTTCTTAAAGGAATAGTTCACCCAAAACGAAAATCTAATAAAAAAAAATAAAAAAACCTTCAGGCCATCCAAGATACACTACCAGTCAAATGTTTTGTAGTAAAACAGTACGGTTTTTAAATGTTTTTTAAAGATTTATTTATTTATCATTTATTTGATCCAAAATACAGCAAAGGCAGTAATATTGTGAAAAATTTGTACTATTTAAAATAACTTAAAGGAGAAGTCCGCTTCCAGAACAAAAATTGACAGATAATGTACTCACCCCTTGTCATCCAAGATGTTCATGTCTTTCTTTCTTCAACCATAAAGAAATTATGTTTTTTGAGGGGAACATTTCAGGATTTTTCTCCATATAATGAACTGCTGTGGTGCCCCGATTTTAAACTTCCAATATACAGTTTAAATGCGACTTCAAACGATCCCTAATGCGGTTGTAAACGATCCCAGCTGAGGAAGAAGGGTCTTATCTAGCGAAACGATTGGTTATTTTCATAAAAATAATACAATTTATATACTTTATGTCAAACGCTCGTCTTGTCTTACTCTGCCTGGACTGTTTTTTTCTGGTTCATGCCAGTTAGGGTATGTCGAAAAACTCCCATCTCATATTCTCCCTCAGCTTCAAAATGATCTTATATCGCTGCTTTATCTTTTTTGTTGAGGGTGTTTGATATCTGCAGTGATGTATGATGATTTTGAAATGATTTTTGAAGTTGAGGGAGAAAATACGATTTGAGTTTTTTGACATACCCTCACTGTCTTGAGTCAGAATACACAGGGAGAGCAAGACAAAACAAGCATTTAAGATTAAAAAGTATTTAAATTGTATTTTTTAAATGAAAATAACCGATTGTTTTGCTAGATAACACCCTTCTTTCTCAGCTGGGATCAGCCACACTGAGATCAATTGGAGCCGCATTTAAACTGCATTTTGGAAGTTCAAAATCGGGGCACCATAGCAGTCCATTATATGGAGAAAAATCCTTAAATGTTTAACTCAAAAAACATAATTTCTTTACGGCCGAAAAAGACATGAACATCTTGGATGACAAGGGGGTGAGTACATTATCTACAAAAGATTTCTATTTCAGATAAATGCTGTTCTTCTGAACTTTCTATTCATCAAAGAAACCTGAAAAAATTCTACACGGCTGTTTTCAGTATAATAATAATAAATGTTTTTTGAGCAGCAAATCAGAATATTAGAATTATTTCTGAAGGATCCTATGACTGGAGTAATAATGCTAAAATTCAGCTTTAAATCAGGAATAAATTACATTTTAAAATATATCCAAATAGAAAACAGTTATTTTAAATAGTAAAAGTAAAAATATTTCACAATATTACTGCTTTTGCTGCACTCTGGATCAAATAAATGCAGGCTTGGAGAGCAAAAGAGACTTCTTTAAAAAATACATATAAAAAAACCTTACTGTCCAAAAACTGTTGACTGGTATTATACTTGTTTTGTTTATTAGAACAGATTTGGAGAAATTTAGCATTACATCACTTGCTCACCACTGGATATTCTACAGTGAATGGGTGCCGTCAAAATACGAGTCCAAACAGCTGATAAAAACATCTGTTTTGATGGAGAAACAAACTCATCTACATTTTGGGACTTTTATTTTTGGGTGAACTATTTCTTTAGCTTTTACTTTGCAAAAAGCACAGCACTTTGTTTTTCCAGCAACATACTGGATACAAGTAGAGCCATGCCTGCTATCAAAAGCAGGAAGTCTCACTGTAAATTACAGCCAACAGGTTACATCACATGATGTTGAGCTTGTGACAGATGGATGTAAATAAATAGGAAAAACAACTCTAGATCAATCACTAGGCCTCTAATGTTTGATACAGGCCATTTAAAGCTGTACATCTAAACTACTTATCCTCTGTCTGACAGACTGCATATTTACCTTGATGAAAATCTATATGGACATATTTAAGATGCATAAACGGAAAGAAATAAGCCATTAGAGAAATCGAAACCTCACTTCATCAGTACAAAATCCTGTGAGTAAAACATTTAAAAAAAGGCTTACTTTTGTAATTCCAGTGGATACTAGTGACCTGGATCTCCTGAGTGGGAATATACTCTTCCTGGAACTTCTTACCCTGCAGCCGATGCCACAGGGTGCTTTTTCCAGTGTTTCTATCTCCTCGAATAACTATTTTCACTGAAAGACCACACATAACATGTCAGAGCTTGTGTTAATAACATTATCTCTAGCACGCAGCGCCCATGGGTTCCAGCAACACAGACTTGATTTGTTGTAACATGCTGAGGCTGTGTTATGATCTAGTCCAATACGTAGACCTTTTTTGTTTTAGTCTTGGTAAGAATTTAATACAAGGCAAAGAAACGTCAAAACAATTAGATCAATTACAACCAATCTATCATTAATAATACATTTTCCCTTAAGGTATTAACTCATCGGACATTTGACTTACTGTTGTATTGAACCCCTTTGGCAAATCTTCTCTGCAGACTCTGGTTCATTGACTGCAGGCCAGCAGGGATGTTCTTGTCCTTTACCTGAGCAGCTGGCTCAGAGCCAACGAGCTTCTTCAGAGCGGAAAACATCTTGACCAAACTATGCCTCTAGATGTATATCACAGATATTGAATATTCTTGTCTCAAATGGGCTTCTATGACGTCCCCAGGTTGTCTGTCTGTTGGTGGACAGCTTTCTTGCAATGCTCATGAAGCATTTCTACACTAATTTGAGAGGTGAATGAGTCCACAGCATAATCTCTCAGAACATATTCAGATCTTCACCTCTGGATCCTTTTCCAAAGAATGACACAGCTACTGCAGTCCAGCATTACAAGACCCTCATTCAAGTGCTGATCAGCTTGTGCTTCTACAACATAAGAAAAAACAACAACAGTTAGCTAAATTGAAAGAAGCTGCAATGCATTATATGAAGATATGCAGCTGTAGACATATAAGTGACACATTAAAAGCCTGTTTCATAGACTGATATGGTGCAGAGCACTGCAGTAATTACAATGTGCAGCGATGCCTAAGGTTGTGTCTCAAAACCCAGTAAGCTGCCTACCCTGACAACATTTTGGAGCACTATAAGTGTGTGGAAAATATGTCCAAAAATGCTGTCTAAGCAGCTCACTAAGTTTTGAGACACAACCTGAGACTGCGACTTCTACCATAATAGAGATGACAGTAATGTTTATATAATATAAAATAGTGTATGCAAAAACCACTCAAAGAATTTTTAAAAACGCAAACTGTATATAAACTATCGTACTATTGTGGAGGACTGTTATGTGTGATATTTGACAGCTGCTTGTACCTACTAGCCTGCTAACGCGGAACTGACTAACTGTACATTTAACAGATTTCTGTCAGATTTGTGATGCTCTCGTACTTACAGTGATATTGTCGTCTATACTAGAACAACTGAGTGATTGGATCCAACCCTCCACATCTTAAATTTGTTACTCGCTGTGCAGTGTTCGTACTAAAACATCTACAGCTTATGAATAATGAAATCATTGAAATGTTGCTGTGTGTATTTGTGAAGTACGTAGCGGTAAGGTTAGCTACGCTCACGAATATTACATTTCAAAATAAAAGTCTCAACGAGTTCGTTAGAAACGAATTTCAACGAAAACCTCGAGAATGTCAATATGACACACGTCATATAGAAACACTATACAACGTTTAAATTTTAACCCATATATATGCGCGGTCTGGTTTATTTTTTTTTATAAACCATGCACAACACAGGTGTTGTGTCAGAGTTACCTATAAAACCTGAATGTGCAGGTTGAATTAGCAGAGCAATAGCACGGCTGTACATGAAATTAGCGATGATGGCTAAACGAACTTTGCAAAACATCGAGGCTCCATCTCAAACGTATCGCAAAAGGGTTGACTCAATTCACTCGAAGCTTTTCAATATAGAGTATGGTGTGGCCATCTGGTGATCATAACAATGTATAGCACGTACCAAAGTGCTGTGTTCCCTGCTAAAAACAGCTAAAACCAGCCTAAACCGGTTGGCTGGTCTTTGCTGGTTTAGGCTGATCTCCTGGCTAGGATGGTCCAGCTGGTCTTCCTAGCCCACCAGCTAAGGAAGTGGACAAAACCCCTCTAAAACCAGCCTAAACTGTTTTTTTCATCTAGGTTTGGCTGGTTTTATGTTTTGGTTCTGCATGAAAAATCATGTAGGGAAAATATGTTAGGTGCTGTTTTGAGATGTTTTACATGAAGCCACACATTTTTAAAATATTTGTTTATTTTAGATTTGTTCATCTAGATTTGTAGCAGCTGCAGTCTCACACAAAATGATATGTTATATTTCAAAAGATATACACTACCAGTCAGAGTTTTTGAACAGTAAGATTTTTAATGTTTTTAAAGAAGTCTCTTCTGCTCACCAAGCCTGCATTTATTTGATCCAAAATACAGCAAAAGCAATAATACTGTAAAATATTTTTACTATTTAAAATAAATGCTTTCAATTTGAATATATTTTAAAATGTTATTTATTGCTATGATAAAATAGCAGTCTTCAGTGTCACATGATCCTCCAGAATTCATTCTAATATGCTGATTTGGTGATCAAGAAACATTTTTATTCTTATTATCAATAGTTAAAACAGTTATGGGATTCTTTGATGAATAGAAAGATCCAAATATCAGCATTTATCTGAAATGAAAGCTTTTGTAACATTATACTCTATACCATTCAAAAGTTTGAAGTATATATTTGTTTTTCCTTCAACCTTAAAGAAACCTGAAAAATTCTACTCAGCTGTTTTCAACTGGAGTAATGATGCTAAAAATTCAGCTTTGAAATCACAGGAATACATTTAATTTTAAAATATATTCAAATAGAAAATGGTTATTTTAAAAAGCAAAATATTTCAAAAGTTTACTAATTTAAATAACATTAAAAATCTTACTGTTCAAAAACTTTTGACTGGTAGTGTACGTGTATTAAATCTCTAAGAAAAATGCAAACAATGTTAATATGTTCTGATTCTTGTTTTCATTAAACTTCAAACATCCAGGCAAACTGAGGCAAAAATCAATCAGAAAGTAGTTAATGACAAGAGAAAAAAACACTATTATTTCAGTAAAATCTCTAAACATATTAAGGTTTCATTCTATTCATCTCTTCTCTTGCATCCAACAGATGAATCAGTACCCAGTGTTCTTAATGGTGATGCTTTGAGCTGAATCAATCTTATAGTCTTTGATACCTAAGGAGAAAAGCACAGCATTGAACATACAAGTAATAGACAGAGACTATAAAACAGTCCGAAAGTCATAATGCAATACATCTTTATAGACAAATGCACTGTTTTGTGTAAAATGCTCTAACCCTGTGTCAGAGAATTGCCATCTGAGGAGATATGCCAGTATCTACGATCACTCTGGCGTGCTTGTTCTTCATTGACCACACTGAGGAAGGGTCCCCACAAGCTGTCCTCGGTGCTAAAGCTGTGATACACAGAGCAAAAGGGTTGTTTGTAAACAAAACGCATAAAATAGTTGTAACTAATTCAGTAAAAAGCACACAAAATTGTTTTGACAATATATTTCAAATCTTGAGAAATCCAAACTCACGCAAAACCAGTTTGTTTGTCTTGGAGAAGGTTGAGGGCTTCAAATAGTGAAGAGCCCTTGGGTACATGAATGGAAAACACAGATGATGCGCCGTTTGATTTAATAACCTCCACCTGTAGAGACACTTGCCCTTGACTTGGAAGGATTTCTGAAGTGGAATCCGCATCAATAGTAAGAGTGTCTAAAGCAGAGACATTAAAAAATAAAAAAAATACATCTTATTAAAACTCAAGTTTGCTGCTAAACAATAAATCATATGTTTTTTTATATAATATATATAACGTTGAACTACTCTAAACGTATTTTTAAAATCATTTCAATAATTTATAATAACAATTACAACTGAAAAATTTAAATTGCGAAAAAGGGCATTTCTATTAAGAAAAAACAAACCCAATTTGTGCAAACACAATTCAGCTGATTGATACTTTATTGAACTTGTATGTCTGTTGTACATACCATCCTCATTGCGGCATTCTTGGCTCTTCACTTGAAGATAAGTGCGTTGGTGGAGAGCAGGCAGGACTTGGGACGCGGCCATAGGGTTATGGTATGTTCCTTTCTTCACATCTGCCCTTAAAGCCTCCACAGCAGAGTCACAATCCTCCATCTGACTGCCCATAGCCATCAAGGCCTGTAAAACAGATAGCCATGAGAACCTGTCACTCAAATGAAGCTTTTTAATTTGACCAAATTTTTCATATGTTTATTCTTACCTGCACTGCCAATCCCGTGCTGAACTCATTGCCCATGTGACCATCAGCTCTCTTAGAGTCAAGAAGCCTCTGCTTAATGGTGGCAAGAGCCTTGTCTAGCTCTGCAGCATCTTTAACAGCAGTTCTCTCGTCTTTTAGACACTGCAGGGCCATGCCTGCCATCGCATGCGAGTCTGAAGAGCGAAGGAGGAAGTCATATTGGTTAGTGACTTTGGGACAAGTGAATATATTTCTTTAAATTTGATACAAATTTTTTTGACTGTGCTGAAACATTACACTTTTAAATTTGGTTTGTTTCCCACACAAAGCTGTAAGGTTTCAGAAAATGTGAAATATGGGATGCTTTGATGAGAATAAATGACTTTAGTTTCCATTCATTGTAATTGCTTTAAATGTGTTGTGCAACCCAAAAGAAAGAAAGAAATTAATGTGGGTTTGAATTTACATGAGGGAGAGTGAATGACGCCAAAAAAAGAGCTGAGTTAAACTCACCGATACATAAGGACTCTCCGTGTTTGATCTGTTTGTGTTCCACAGCATGGATGAGCTTGTGGCTGACATGTGCGCTCACTCTAACACCACTCACACACAGAGCCAGGATGCCCAGAGAGTACTGGTAGTAGTTGGTCTTTGGACGGTGACCAACTGCAGAATAGAATTCATTTAAAAATTAGAATTACAGTGCAACAAAATGACATATAATATTATAAGTTTTTGAACAGTAAGATATTTGTTTTTTTTAAAGAAGTCTCTTCTGCTCACCAAGCCTGCATTTATTGGATCCACAGTACAGCAAAAACAGTAAAATATTTTTATTATTTAAAATAGCTTTTCTATTTGAATATATTTGAAAATGTTTTATTTATTTATTTATTCCTGTGATTTCAAAGCTAAATTTTAGTTTCATTAACGCAGTCACATAATACTTCAGAAATCATTCTGATATTCTGATTTGCTGTTTAAAAAACATGTATTATTATTATTATGTTGAAAATAGCTGAGTAAAATTTTTTTCAGGTTTCTTCGTTCAGAGGAACAGCATTTATTTGAAACAGAAATCTTTTGTAACATTATAAATGTCTTTATCATCACTTTTGATCAATGTAAGCATCCTTGCTAAATAAAATTATTAATTTCTATCCTTTTTTTTCCCCCAAAAAATACTGACTCCAAGCTTTTAAATGGTAAAGTGTATAATGTTACTAAAGCTTTGTATTTCAGATAAACATTGATCTTTGGATCTTTCTACTCATCAAAGAATCCTAAAACAAATGTACTTTTAAATATCGATAATAATAATAATAAAATGTTTCTTCAACAGCAAATCAGTATATTAGAATGATTTCTGAAGGATCATGTGACACTGAAGACTGGAGTAATGATGCTGAAAATTTAGCTTCGATCACAGAAAGAAATTACATTTTTAAATATATTCAAATAGAAAGCACTTGTTTTAAATAGTAAATATTTCACAATATTACTGCTTTTGCTGTATTTTGGATCAAATAAATGCAGGCTTGGTGAGCAGAAGAGACTTCTTTAAAAACATCAAAAATCTTACTGTTCAAAAACTTCTGACTGGTAGTGTATATCTTTTGAAATATAACATATCCTTTTGTGTGAGACTGCAGCTGCTACAAATCTAGATAAACAAATCTAAATTAAATATTACAAATATTTTAAAAATGTGTGGCTTCATGTAAAACATCTCAAAACAGCACCTAACATATTTTCCCTACATGATTTTAAAACATTCTTTAAAAACATTAAAATTTTTACTGTTCAAAAACTTGACTGGTAGTGTATATTAGAATGATTTCTGAAGGATCATGTGACACTGAAGACTTTAATGATTAATGTAAAATCATTACTTCTTTAACTTTAAATTGCATTTTTTTTTTTTTACAATATTACTATTTTTAATCAAATAAATGCAACCTTGGCGGGCATAAGGGACTTCTTTCAAAAACATTTAAAAAATCTTGTTCCTTACATGCAATGTTCTGTTTTTCTTCTTCCATCTCTTTCTTTAGGTGAATGAGGAGAGACTCCTTCATCTCATTATGAGTGAGATGTACACTCTCCAGATCATGACAGGAAGACTTTAAAGCCAAGATGTACAGGGCAAGACGGCCAACCACCAACTCATTATTTTTGAGAGATCTACAAGCAGATATATGGAATAGAAATAAGAACCAGTTGAAAAGCAGTTGAAACAGAACATTATTCTAGAATATTCTACAATAGAATATTTATATGTGACAAGAACCAGGACTGGTGGAATTTATTTCCACTACAGTGATAACTGTTCCTGAAGCAATTTAGGAAAGATGCAAAAAGTGTTCCATACTTTTCAATATCATCATGAAACTTTGCCTTAAGGCGATTGAGATATTCACTCTCTTTAGCTAGATTATGGTGTGTTGAGAGCCGCAGGGCGATGTGCACACTGGGATTGGGCAGGGTATCTTGTGTGTCCACAGAGCGCAACAGCTGCTTGTTGAGGGACAGTAGAAGAGCCTCGTGATCTGATGCTGAAGGATGATATCAAGAAAATAGAGAGTATGACATTAAATGCAGACTATCATAAACTTTGCATCACTGTTCTCATTGGACACTGTTGTTTATTTAAAGTGCCACGGTATAATTGCTTTACTGTTTGTCCACTGCTGTCTCAGCGATACAGGTCACAGTGACCTTTTTTTTTCACCTACTCATGCAATCCATAAAATACACTTTGTCTCAGAATTGTCACATTTGCAAAAGAGAGGGCAAAGAACAGAGGGAAATGATTCCAGGTATTCTGAAGAGAACTTCTGCTGACGGGACAAACAGAAATGATTCAGTACGAATATGCAGAATGTTACTGGTTAGAGTAACTGGATTACAGAATAGTACATTTTTGGTTAGCACAACTGATTTCAACATTGATAATAGCAAGAAATGTTTCTTAAGCTGCAAATCAGCATATTAGAATGATTTCTGAAAGATCATGTTAAACTGAAGATTGAAGCCTCAGCTATTAAATACAAAACAGTTATTTTATAATAATATTTCTCAACATTACCATTTTTTACAGTATTTTTGATGAAATAAAAGCCTATATTAGACTTTTTCAAACACATAAAAAACTGTAGAAATCTTGTCTACCCCAAACTTTTGAACAATAATGTAAAATCCAAACATGCTTACAAAAATTAAATAAACATACTTCCGTTCAAAAGTTTGGGATCAGTAAGTTTTTGAATTTCTCTTATCAAAGTTCCATTTATTTGATCAAAAATACATGAATTGGTTGCAGTACATTATAGGTTATTATGATATATGCAGCATAATTGAAGACTATACAGGATAACAGTCTCTACAACCGAATGATAAGCACTAAAAATCAATAAAAACATACTGGGAAAACATCTAAACCTACACTAACAAAATAACGGCAAAAAAAGATATAGACTACTATTCTTTTGGACATATCAGATTTCCATGGCAATCTTTAATTTAAAATACCTATATAATATATGAATATGGTCATGATGATGATCTTTGTATATACCAAAAAAACCCAAACAAACAAAAAAAAAAACCATGGTATTATGGCCTTCTATACCCATCATTTGTACTTTGGTACAGTACTATTTGTAAAGGTACTACTGTAGAAATAGGACAAGGGTATTGAGCAATGATGGGATTTCTGTCATTTCCCCACCACATGACCAGAAGATGACTACAAATCAAAATAAAATAAAAAAAAGGATAGAAAAAATAGAAAGAAAAGGAAAACTAAATCATCAGATGTATTAAATCTTACCACTAGGTTTTCCAACAGCCAGCGCCAGCAGCGCACTTGCAATGACAAAAGTAATCTAAGAACAACAACAATACAGACAACTGGTGAAATTTGTTATTAAAACAGCATATTAACATTTTATTATTTTGCTAGCAGTAAACTAATTTTTAACTTCTGTTAAGCTTTGGGTCAAAGCGGTAGTAGTTCTCACCATTTTAAGGCCAAGTTAGGTATCCTGTTGAATCCTGTTAAAAAATGAACAACTGACACATACTAACACATTATGACCGTGAGCAGAGGCGGAGTTAGTTACTCATCTACAGAGGTTGTAGTTTTGCAACTTTCCGTCGACCTGTGCTCTAAATGACCTGCTATCTTCAAGTTTTGTCTTTAATTATTTTCGTTTCTTCATTGGGTTTCTTCTACTGTTTAACAGTAACAAAATTTCCCCTCTTTCTTCTCAAACGTGAGTTTGTTTGTTGTTATTAAGCACACTTCCGGTTAAAGAACTACAAGACTATGGAACTACAAATCCCGTGAAAGCGCCGTTCACTTGCACACTGTTCTAGAAACGCGTCTTAAAATTTACGCTCTTGCAACTTCTCATGCCAGTTGTCTTCAGAGACCTTTCCACAATTTTAAGCGAATTGGCTTTCCGCTTTTGGGGAGCGTGTGAAAGGTGAGTGTTTGTGTTTCTAATGGAAGAACTGACGGTGTTTTGTTTTGCATGTTGTGGGGCGTATGACTGGAGGATGTTTCAAGCTGCAGCCAGCGATCAATTCAAGTTATTCTTATCCAGAGTACCGTAATATTTCTTAATGGTGGTCATTACAAGGTTATTACAACCAAAACTGAAATAAACTATTACTTTTTCAGAACGTAAAAGACTGTCATTACAATGTCATGGCCTACGGTGGAGGAAAATATGAATTTACCAAGTTAGTGACGAGTTAGCAACCAGTTAGCTATTACATATAGAACTCACAATAGCAAATGACAGCTTGTCCTACTTAAAGCAACAACCAGTAATTATGTATATGTATGTATGTAAATATTTTTAAAGGTAAAAGCAAAAGCTTCAAATTTGCCTTATATAGCATATGTAGTGTATATATATATTATAGTATAACGCGTGTCATGTTGTACAGAACATCTGAATGACCTGTTCTGAACGTCCAGAACCATTGTTTTATTCATTTATCTGTTTTCCAGATTCTTCTTCTTCTATTCACACTGCATGACTGCAGTTCCTATTCAATTCTGATGTTTCCAGCTCATCTTCAGCTGGAGGATGATGCAGAGCACCAGGTCAGGAAGCAGCGAGCTGGAGTTCATCACATTCTCCCCCCTTGCTCCTTTTAGTAACTCTGATTTGGGCACAATTAGTGGGCCAACTAGAGACTTGCGTCATCTGACAGGTGGATCTATGCCAAATACGTAAGTATTATGTGTCTTGTGCAATTATACATCCTCATTTATGCACAAAAAGCAGACTGTTCATTTTAATTTGAATGTGTGTTTATCCTTAAAAAGCTGGGATAGAAGATGCATGAGGAAACAGAGGAGAAGGACAGATGATGAGTGAGTACATTTTTTTTTTCACTTATGAGATTTGCTATATGTGTCAATGGTTTTTTTATGACTTTTTTTCCCCTACAGAAGCTGCAGTCCTAAACGGCGAAAGCTGATGGTAGAGGAAGGCGCAGATGAGTATCCAAGTCCTAAAGTGAGCCAAAGATGGTCTGTGGACTCTTCCACCACTACCCCTTCTAAGACCAGCCCAGTTCAACTGCAAACTGAACCCAGGACAGAGGAGATGGGTCTGCCCTTCACATCCACTCCCTCTCCACTACCCGGAGTTCCCACAGAAGGCTCTAGCATGGAGGTAGAGGCCACTCAGAGGAGACTGCGGGAGATAGAAGACAGGTGAGACGGAAATGAAGACGTCAGTTTCAAACTGTACATGTGCATGTATCTCTGCTTGGGTTTATAATCATTGTTCAGAAAGAGATGTATGAGAGTTCCTGATACATATTGTTTGTGTTACAGGATAACTTTGGAGGATGATAGCGATGAAGAAGAGCTTGATGTGGAACCAGCTCAGCGCAGACCAGTGCTGGTGATGTCTGATAGCTTAAGAGAGGGGCTACAGCGTGGGATTGGTGACATTCTACCCCATACGGTAGCACAGTCAGTGTACGTATCTTATTTTTAGGTTTTCATATATGCTCAACAATTGTTGGCTGCTTCATCTTCTGTCTTAAATTCAACACATCCTTTTAAATTTTAGTTAATAAAGAAATTCATAAATAAGCTTTATTTCAAGCATTAAAAATAAGCCTGTATTACTGTTGGCGTTGGAAATATTTTCTTTTAATGAAATTAATACTTTTATTCAGCAAGTATGCATTAAATATATCAAAATTGAGAGAAAATGCATTAATAATGGTACAAAATGTTTTACTTCAAATAAATGTTTGTTTGTTTTTTTTTACTTAAAGGTAGTAACAGTAATAAAAAATCTATTCTTAAAAAAATCCTGAAAACAATTATAATGGTTTTCACAAAAATATTAAGTAGCACAACTGATTTCAACATTGATAATAGCAAGAAATGTTTCTTGAGCTGCAAATCAGCATATTAGAATGATTTCTGAAAGATCATGTGAAACTGAAGATTGAAGCCTCAGCTATTAAATACAAAACAGTTATTTTATAATAATATCTCTCAACATTACTGTTTTACAGTATTTTTGATCAAATAAAAGCAGCCTATATGAAACTTTTTCAAAAACTTTAAAAACTGTTGAAATCTTGTCGACCCCAAACTTTTGAACAATAATGTAAAATCCAAACATGCTTAAAAAATGTAATAAATATATTGCTGTTCAAAAGTTTGGGATCAGTAAGATTTTGAATGTTTTTAAAAAGTTTTTTATGTTAAGTTCCATTTATTTGATCAAAAATACAGAAAAAATACAGAAAAAGAATTAATATTGTGAAATATTATTGCAATTTAAAATAACAGTTTTCTATTTTAATATACTTTAAAATATAGTTTATTTCTGTGATGCCAAGCTGAATTTTCATCAGCCATTACTCCAGTCTTCAGTGTCACATGATCTTTCAGAAATTATTCTAATATGCCAATTTATTATCAGTGTTTGAAACAGTTGTGCTGCTTAATATTTTTTGGAGCCTGTGATACTTTTTTAGGATTCTTTGCAGCACAGCTGTTTTGAACATTGATTATAAATCAGCATATTAGAATGATTTCTGAAGGATCATTTGATGCTGAAGACCAGAGTAATGATGCTGAAAAAAATTCAGCTTTGTATCGCAGGAATAAATTTACAAACTTATATACTTTATATATATATATATATAAAAGAGGGTGTGTAAAATTCTGAAAAAGAACTTTTAAAACACCTACATAAAAAAGGAACACTTACTAAGAAGGTAAATAGAATTCATGTCTTCTTGTGGTTTTAAATGACCCATTCGGAACAACCGAAGCAAGTCAAAACAGATTATGTGAAATTGGATATGGATTCTTGTTCTTTTCATCATTGTATGAAAACAAACAGAAGCAGTAATGTTCCCAAACCAGCAGCAGAACATCAGTTTCTACCAACAGCACTGAGCTCATTGTAAAGGAATCCAGCTTAGCTCCCTCTTCTTCACTCACCTCTGCAGGAGCTGCTCTTGTATGGAATTGGTGCTGTGGCGCCCCCCAGAGGACCCTCTCACCCAGAGACTGAAGGACTCTTTACAGAAACAGCAGCGCAAGCAGTTGGCAGTGAGCAGACAGACTCCTACACCTATACCGCCTATCAGCAGCCCCCCACCCCAGCCTCAGTTCACAGCACCCAACGAGCAGACTTTCAGCCCCCTGTTCAGCAGCCCTGCGCTTCTCAACTCTGGAGAAGAAGACATGGAGTTATAAAGGGAAATCTTTAAGTACTTTACCTAAACCCTTTGCATCCTGTGTGTGGAAAAAAAGCTTTGAACTTTATCAGTGCAAATGAGGAATTACCATAAGGGGAGAGCATGATGACAAATGCTCACTTGAGATTTCTCTTGTGCCAAGTATTCTTTATTTCAACCTGCGCTTTTTTTGTAGGTGGGACCATATTTGCACTAGATTAAATGGGAAGTATCCTATGTGAAAGTGGTCAGTGATTTTATTTTTTTTTCCCTGCGGTACATTGGTTGAATGTGCAGTGGCAATTTCATACTCACTCTGTTTGCTGTTGATAGCTGTGAATATTCAAACACATTACTGGTTAACAATGCAAAAATCTTTTAATTTTGTCTATATGCAGTTAGTATTATTTCAGTGTACTAGTATACTGTGTACAAATTCAGAGCGCTTGGTTTGTTACAATCTGCCATATTATTTACGTGTAATATTTGCTTTTTTGCAGACATTCAACTGGTCAAAATCTGAGACTTGTTCTTTATGGTGTCATATTATTTAGATTTTTTTTTTAAAAATAATGCTGTAGCTATGGACTACGAAGTGATGATTGATGAATCTGATGAAAGGAATGAATCACCATGTGCTCTTGAACTGGATAGACAGAGACAGCAGCACTAATCACTAATCTAGCCGGTTAAACTATCTCCGCAACAGAAAAATAATTGTTGGAGGAGATCCATGGCCATACAAATTGAAATCTATTGATTTCAGTCGTTCATATTACCTGGCTCTGTTTCTCTAGCTGAAGAACAAATAGCACTTATTAGCCTGGCTGTAATTTAACAGTAAAATAAGCTGCAAATCCATTTTGCCTGAGGTTTAAACATTGGCTTAAATTATTGTTTAAACTTTTTGTTTGACCTTTTTGCAATTTATACATTTTGCCAAATGTCAAAATATAAAATTGGTAAATATTGACTGTCACACTATTGAAAAAAGGCAGACTTGTTTTTGAATAAAATCAGTTTGGCATTATACTTCTCTGCTTGTGACATTTTATTTACGCTGCAAAGCATACAAGGTCATGTTGTCAGATTTAAGGAAAGTTGTTCAATTACATATACAATTCCTAAAAAAAAATAACATGAAAACACTCTGCAAACTATACAATTAAAGGGGTCATCGGATGAGGGTCTTCATGAAAAGTCTATAATATACTTTGGTTAAAAATTTCAATGGTAGTGTAAAACAACACCCTTTTTACCTTGTCAAAATGAGCTCTGCAAAAATCAACCCATTCTGATGGATTGTTCCTTTAAATGCAAATGAGCTCTGCTCGCCCCGCCCCTCTCTTCTCTCTGTGGAGTGACAAGCTGCTCTGAGAGATGTTTACTTTAGCCACATTTAGCGCGTTTTCCCGTGAAACTTGCTAACTAGCACTTTATTAGGAAAGGTGATTGCAGAGATTCATAAAAAAAAAACCCTATACTCACTGTAGGTGAAGCTGGATCACAAATGATGTGCGCGAACATAGACGCATTTATGTAGATCAAGAGGCGCATTCCCTTCACAAACAAACGTAATCCACTGCGTCTTCACCGGCTCAGTTGTCGGGAGTAAATGACAACCACTATGTTCATTATTACATCCAGCAACACAACACCTCAGTCTGAGATATTCTTGTCTAACTTACATCCCTGCTCATCTGAGAATGGCTCGATTTGAAACGGGATATTATTTTTACAGATTAATTAAAAACCACTGCATGGCTTTTTATCATTATAGGGTAGATGTGTACTTACACTGCCAACACACATTAATGTTCAAACAACATGAAAAAGTGAACTTTGCATCCGATGACCCCTTTTAACAGTCAAATGAGCAGTAATACTGTTAGCTACACACTACATCCGTTTATTATTTCACAGTAGACTCTAAGTCTAAGAATTATTAATTTTATATCAAAGTATCTTTTGGTCTTTAACGGGCTTAAATGACACATTAACTTACAGTGAAGTGCTCTGTTTGTCCTTCCAGAACATGAACATTGCTTATGAGCCCCACAACTGTGGTTAATGAAGGATTAGTTCACTTTCAGAATAAAAAATTCCTGATAATTTATTCACTCCCACGTCATCCAAGACATTCATGTCTTTCTGTCTTCAGTCGCAAAGAAATTAAGGTTTTTCTTGATATAATGGTCTTAAATGGTGGCCAATGGGTTGAAGCTCCAAATTACAGTTTCAATGTAGCTTCAAAGGGCTCTACACGACCCGAGCTGAGGAAGAAGGGTGTTATCTAGTGAATACACTGCTCACAAATGCTCATCTTGCACTAGCTCTGTGGTGCGTTAAAAAAGTCACGCATAGCTAGCTCTTTATCTGTCCACTCCGGTTCAAAACTTTGGAGTATGGCGAAAAACTCCATCTCATTTTTTCCTCCAACTTCAAAATCGTCCGTCATCATTATTGTACCTTTTTTGTAAAGGACGTTTGACTTTCTTTGCACTTCGCTTACATGAACACTTGTAAACACTGGGTCGGTACATCTGTGCTAGTGCAAGACAAGCATTTGTGGTTAAAAAGTATAAAAGTTTTTATTTTTTTAAGAAAATGGCAGATCGTTTTGCTAGATAAGACCCTTATTTCTTGGATGGGAATGTGTAGAGCACTTTGAAGCTGCATTGAAACTGCAATTTGGAACTTTAACCCATTGGCCACCACTGAAGTCCACTATATGGTGAAAAATCCTGATTTTTTTTTTTTTTAAAAAAACTTTCTTTTTGACTGAAGAAAGAAAGACATGAACATCTTGTATGACACGGGGGTGAGTAAATTATTAGGAAATTTTTTTCTGGAAGTGAACTAATCCTTTAAGAAGTTCTTTTTGACTTGATCATAAAAAAAAAATAAAAAATCAACGGTTTATGGAGTTTTTAAAGTAAATGCTAACTGAAGATGGTCTTTGCTGGTAAGTGATCTTCTGTCCTATAGCTGTCCTTAGGTGGAGCAATCTGCCAAGAAAATGAGAAGCTTTTGAAACCTAGTTTCACATCCTTGAAAATTAAAAAAAAAAAAAAAAGTAGCATACCATACCATCCAAGTGTTGTTATTGTTAACTACAACTAAGTAAACTATTCAACTATTCAACTATTTTAAAAAACAAAAACTAACAACTCTTAATTAATTATTAAACTAAGAGTAAAATAAAAACTGAAAAATAAAAAGCTAATTCAAACATTATCTAAATATGCTGAAATAAAACTAAATTATTTTTAAATTTGTAAATAATCTGAGACTGGTTGATGTACCGTGTCCAAATAAGACCCACCCAGGTCTGTGGGATCCCTGTCCCACTTCACCGGACTGGGGCAGCGGGTCTGGCTCTCTGCTCGAAGCTGACGAATGCGACTCTGGAGGTGCCGCAGCAGTTTATATGAGCTCAGGTCTTGGGTGACTTGAGAATTTTGGAAGTCTGTGCCACCCTGAGAAGCAGTGGAGGCCGGCTGGGATTGGTTGTGGTCTCGGCGTTGCTGCAAAGAAACAGAGAGGATCAGGGAGATGAACTTACTATGTATTTTACTACAATCATAAGGAATTACAGAGAGAGTAAGCATGCAAAGGTTGCTTCAATCAGCACGACAGCGGTATATCTTTTCTTTTATTAAAAATAATAAGAACTGAATTGAAATAAAATATAAAATTCTGAAATAAAATGAGAAATGTTGCTTTGGCTACTAACTGAAATAAAATATGTTTAAGCTCAAGTATGAAAATGAAAGCTAAATAGCATTAATACTATTTAAAAAAATTAAATTTGCATACAAAATAAAAGTTAAGTTTGCCTAATAAATGTATGTGTACTGTGTGTAATTATCATGTATATATATTTAAGAGAAATATTTTTTATTTATATATAAAAATAAATAATTATAATAAATGCATATACTTGTCAATACTTCTTAAGTATATACATGAATGTGTTTGTATTTATATATGCATAATAATTACACACAGTACACACCTATATTTGGCAAACTCAAACTTTTTTGTATGCGATTAATCGTTTGACAGCCCTAATATATATATACATAAATAATACAAAAATAAACACTGGCATTTACCCCAGTCAGATGTCTCATCTCATTCTCCAGTCTCTCCAATCTTTTCTGCAGCTCTGCTCGGGGCTTTGGCAGTCTCCTGTTTTATACAGTTATTTTGTACAGTTTAGAATCATGAGCCATGGTAGCCAGTAACCTAAAGTGGTGTCATTCATTAATTTATTTATTGAGCAGTTCACTCCGTGCCATATGTGAAATGAGAAGTGAAAAAAGACATTTTAATAATGTAGTGTTGGTATATAAAAAAAAGTAAAACAAAACAAACAAACCAAAAAACATTAAAGATCCAATTGGCTCAGTGAGCATATGACGCACCTCTCCAGCTCTGCGTTAAGCTCCAGCTCAAGTCTTGCAGTGTTTTTGTCTTTGCACCGAGCCATGTTGCTGTGCACCTGTCTGAGCTCATCATCTTTAGCCTGCAGCTGCCTGTGCAGATGGACACACGGTTTGTCTGTATCATCGTTCATGCGCAGCTGTGCTCGAGATATACTGCTCATTTCCTCAATGTGCTCCTTAGGTTTACACACAGCAGTGAACAAAGCAGACATAAACCAAGATATTAATACATTTAAAGGAATTTTGTCCATAGTGTTAGTTAAGTAACAATTCATAATAAATTATTCATATTGTATGTGCAAATGTAAATATACCTGTATGAGTTTCTCTTTTAGAGCAGCCAGTGCTCGTTCCTTTTCCTCCATCAGGTGCTTTTTCTGCAGCTCTAGCTGTTGCTCCTGAAACAAGTGAGCAGCGTCACCTTATAAGCGCTGTTTTGTTGGGATTATGTGTGTTTTGTTTGTAACTTCATACCTTTTCTTGGCTGAGCTGCAGTGTAGCACGTCTCTGTGAGCTGAGCTCATGTTTTAGATCATTAATATGCTGTTGTAGGGCCTTTGTGAGGGACTGAAGTGTCTCAAGAGTTTCACTCACTGTAGGACTGAACCAGAAAATATTTAATTACGCCTGTTTATAAAACATAATACAGTGTCAAGAGTATAAGATGAAAGGAGAAGTCCACTTCCAGAACAACAATTTACAAATAATTTACTCACCCCCTTGTCATCCAAGATGTTCATGTCTTTCTGTCTTTAGTCATGAAGAAATTATGGTTTTTGAGGAAAGCATTTCAGGATTTTTCTCCATATAATGGACTTCATTGGTTCCCAGATTTTGAACTTCCAAAATGTAGTTTAAATGCAGCTTCAAAGGGCTCTGAACGATCCCAGCTGAGGAAGAAGGGTCTTATCTAGCAAAACGATCGGTGATTTTTTTGAAAAATAAAAATTTGTATACTTTTTAAGCACAAAAGCTCCTGTAGCACAGACTCTGAAATGCGCGTCCACGACGCTACGAATCACGTCAAGTTTATCGCCTGTGTACTCTGGAAAAAAGGTAGAGTATGGTGAAAAACACCATCTCATTTTCTCTTACAACTTCAGAATCGTCCGACATCGTTGTTCCTTAGTCTTTACATGTTCGCTTTGTAAACACTGGGTCTGTAGTTCCGCTTGACCTTTCGACGTAATTCAATAGTACGTAGTGTCGTGGACGCGCATCCCAGAGCCTGTGCTACACAAGCTTTGGTGCTTAAAAAGTAAACAAATTTTTATTTTCCAAAAAAAAGAAGATCGTTTCACTAGATAAGACCCTTCTTCCTCAGCTGGGATCATTTAGAGTCCTTCGAAGCTGCATTTAAACTACATTTTGGAAGTTCAAATTGGGGCACCAATGAAGACCATTACATGGAAAAAAATCCTGAAATGCTTTCCTCAAAAGCCATAATTTCTTCACGACTGAAGACAGAAAGACATGAACATCTTGGATGTATTCTTATGTCATGGGTAGAAGTAATTTTTACAGGAACATACTGTACTACAAACATACTGTACTACACCTGTCTGATGAGTTCTTGTTTTCAACAGTCTGGCCGTTGTGTTTAAGTAACTCCTGCAAGCAAACACACTCGCTGTGTATGTCCTGTGCCCAGCGCTTGTTCTGCTGCTCAAGTCTGGCAGTTCTTCTTTGGTGTTTTTGATCTTTCTCAGAGAGGACTGTCCTCAGCTCCTGAAGCTCCTTTTCAGACCGCTGCAAAGTTTGCTTCAGACGCACCACCTCCTTCTCTGCCTCCTGTAACAAGAAACCAAAAAACAAACCAGAAAGAAATTATATTTAGCATCATTAAAATAAAGCCTTTGTTTAAAACCACTGAGATTTTTAAGTGAATTCTGACACTGTCATTTCAAAACTTCACTGATCAAATGTTGTGGATGTTTTTCCTTAGATTATTTTAACTCCCATCAATCCAATCCAATCCAATCAGTGGTGATTCTCAGTAAAAATACTGTATTGCAAGTTATGTTTAATTTAAAGGTATAGTTCACCCAAAAATGAAAAATCTGTCATTAATTACTCACCCTCATGTCAATCCAAACCCATAAGACCTTTGTTCATCTTCTGAACACAAATACTTTTGATGAAATCCGAGAGCTTTCTGACCCTGCAGAAACAGCAACGCAACTACCACGTTCAAGGCCCAGAAAGGTAGTAAGAACATTATTAAAATAGTCCATGTGACATCAGTGGTTTAACCTAAATTTTATAAAGCTATGAGAATACTTTTTGTGCTCAATGAAAACAAAAATAACGACATTATTCAACATTTTCTTTATGCCCGTTTCAGTCTTAGAACACACAAAACGTTGAGACAGAAACCATCACAGAATTTGCAATGGTTTTGCTGGTTATAATGGGACTTGTATTGGTTTTAATGGAAACTGTAATGGACCCTCTGGGTTTCTACTGCTAATTGGTTGCCTTCTATTAGTGGCTTGTTAACACCACTAAATCCTAATGGTATATGTCCCAAAACACATACAGAAAACCATGTTTAATGGTTTTAATGGTTAAAAGTTGATGGATTGTAACGTCTGTAATGGTATTTGTAGTGGAAACCATTAGAATTTATGTGTATATTGTTTTTTTACAGCAGGGCTGTGCCTCGTTTACAAGCAGAAGACACATGCAGTACATAAAACAGACTTCGTAAATATGTCTGAAGATTTCGGCAGAGAGGATGACTTGCAATTTTTTTGCCCAGCCATACTTATTTGAACCAGAATATACAGACAATGAACTGAGAGATGGAACGCCGGCTCCTGCTTCAGCAGCACCACACGCATGCTTCGTGAGTACCACGACTGACATGAAAGAGAAGAAATTGTTGAATAAAGTTGTTATTTTTGTTTTCTTTACGCACATAAAGTATTCTCATTCTTTCATAAAATTACAGTTGAACCACTGATGTCAAATGGACTGTTTTAACAATGTCCTTACTACTACATTTCTGGGCCTTAAATGTGGTAGTTGCATTGCTGTCTACGCAAGGTCAGAAAGCTCTCAAATTTCATCCAAAATATCTTTAATTGTGTTTCGAAGATGAACGAAGGTCTTACAGTTTTGGAATGACATGAGGGTGAGTAACTAATGACAGAATTTTTATTTTTGTGTGAACTATGTTCTTGAGTCATTCTGTGAGAATCACCCATATATTGTATATATATTTATTCATGTAAACGTATTCAGTGTATCCACAGCTGTTTTCACTTAAAATTTTAATGCAAAGTATAAAAAGACAGCCTTGGATACCACTTACTTTCTGAAGCTCAGTCGCTTTACTCTGCAAGGCTAGTGTGTTTCTTCTCTCCTTCTCCACTTCTATTTTCCCTCTTTTCACTGCCTCCACTATTTGCTGCTCCAGAGTCCCACGCTGCTCTTTGAGAGCCTTGTCTCTCTGTTCCTCCCATTTCTTTTCCTCTCGTTTCACAGCCTTTCGAATCTGTTTGTTCAGATGACAAGAGATGCGCAGTTTCTTTAGAGTGAACAAGAATTTAAACATGAAAGTTAACGCCCTCATATGGTAAGGGCATAAATCCTTCATCGGCACTTCAGAGTGGTTGTAAAACAGATTAAGGGAAGGAACCTTTTCCTGAGTTTCTCTTTTGAGTTCCTCTGCTTGCCTCATCATCTTCTCCTCATGCTGCTCTAGAGTCTCTTTTAGTCTCTTTATCTCTTTATCTTTCAGCTGAAAGAGAGAGAAATGAATTTGTATATAAGACTGCAGTGTTGTCGGATATAAAAAGCACACGGTGTGACAGCTGACCTGGATGCAGTTGTGTAAGGAATCAAGGCTCTGTTTGTGGGTCTGAGCTTGTTCACTGAGAGCAGCTGACCTCGACTCATCTGCCTGCTGATGCACCTGGATTCACACATTCAAATAAAATGGATTCAGAGACTGGCATTACGTATGTGAATAATCAGTGAAAAGACTCTCAGTGAATAAACCATATTACCTTTTGAAGCTCCTCTTTGTGGCTTTTGGCTAACTGTAATGTCATTTGCTCAATCTCTTGCTCCTGAGAAGGGATTGATAATCATATGTAATAATAATAAAAATGAGTTATTATTAGATTTTCCTGTGATGGCAAAGCTGAATTTTCAGCAGACATTACTTCAGTCTTCAGTGTCACATGATACATTAGAAATCATTCTAATATTCTGATTTGGTGCTCAAGAAATATTTCTTATTATTAGCAATGTTGAAAATGGTCGTGCTGCTTAATATTTTTGTGGAAAGTGATATTTATTGAATATTTATTCAGAAAAAACTTACTGTCTTTTTCTGTATTTCTTTTAGCTTAATGGTGTGCTCCTCCCTCAGTGAACAGAGTTCCTGAAGAAGAGCTTCTTTCGTTTCTTCGGTCCCCTGCAAAAGCAGCTCCTTCTGGGCAACAATTCGCTCCATCACGCTAAAACACTTCACTTGTTGCTCTAGATCTTTCTGTAAAGACTGCACACATACTATACAGTTATTGAAATTAAAAGTGTATCAGACACTGAAAACACTGTTATTGTAGACTAAGAAGAAAAAGTGAGACCAAAAGTGAGAACCTCCTTTATTTGTTCTTTTTCTCTGGTTGTATCCGTCAGTTGCTCCTCCAGCTCAGTGCATTTCTGTCGGAGGGTCCTGCAGTCCTCCTCCCTCTGCTCCAGCTCCTGATTCACCTCATCCAACCTCTGAGTGAGAAAAAGAGAAAGAGATGAATCTATGTTTTTGATTATTTTGCTGGAAATATAAGATTAAGCAACATATTAATGTACTTAAAGGGATAGTCCACCCAAAAATGAAAATTCTGTCATTACTTACTCACCCTTATGTCGTTCCAAACCCGTAAGACCTTCATTCATCTTCGGAACACAAATTAAGATATTTTTAATGAAATCCAAGAGCTTTCTGACCCTGCATAGACAATGGTGCAACTGAAATGTTTCTAGGCCCTGAAATGTAGAAAGGACATCGCAAAAATAGTTCAAGTGACATCATGCATTGTGGTACTCTCGAAAATGGCAGCAGACGGTGACGCGGAGGAGAAGAATTGTTGAATAAAGTTATTTTTGTTTTCTTTGTGCACAAAAAGTATTATTGTAAATTCGTAAAATTAATGTTAAAAAATTCATCTTACATTGACTATTTTAATGATGTCCGTACTACCTTTCAGGGCCTTGGCCATGGCAGTTGGGTTTTGGTCTATGGAGGGTTAGAAAGCTCTCGGATTTCATCAAAAATATCTTAATTTGTGTTCCGAAGATGAATGAAGGTCTTACAGGTTTGAAACTACATGGGGTGAGTAATAATGACAGAATTTTTTATTTTTGGGTGAACTATCACTTTAGGTTTTCTAAAGATTATACTATTAAACTACACTGACCAAAATTATTAATGCAACACTTTTGTTTTTGCCCCCATTTTTCACGAGCTGAACTCTAAGAATTTTTCTATGTACACAAAAGGCCTATTTCTCTCAAATATTGTTCACAAATAAGTCTAAATCTGTGTTAGTGAGCACTTCTCCTTTGCCTAGATAATCCATCCACCTCACAAGCGTCAAATATCAAGATGCCGATTAGACAGCATGATTATTGCACAGGTGTGCCTTAGGCTGGCCACAGTAAAAGGCCACTCTAAAATGTGCAGTTTTACTGTACTGGGAGGATCCGAAAACCAGTCAGTATCTGCTGTGACCACCATTTGCCTCACGCAGTGCAACACATCTCCTTCGCATAGAGTTGATCAGGTAGTTGATTGTGGCCTGTAGAATGTTGGTCCACTCCTCTTCAACGGCTGTGCGAAGTTGCTGGATATTGGCAGGAACTGCAACATGCTGTCGTATACGCCGATCCAGAGCATCCCAAACATGCTCAATGGGTGACATGTCCGGTGAGTATGCTGGCCATGCAAGAACTGGGATGTTTT
>JAHKKF010469736.1:0-11176 GCA_019740295.1 Labeo calbasu | reverse complement strand
AGTCAAACCACAGCTGATCTTCATGAGCCAAGTGAAGTTATTGCTGCTGTTCCAGAGTCAAGTCACGTCCCGCCTGACGGCCCAGAGTCAAGTCACGTTCCGCCTGACGGCCCAGATTCACATTCACCGGGCCCTCCACGTGGACCTGGTCCTCCAGCCCTCGCCCTGTCTCACTCCCGCCCCACCGCTCCCCTGGACTGTTGTTCGTTTGGAGCGTCTGGAAGCCGCTCCTTGGGGGGGGGGGCTATGTCACGAATCTGGTCGATGTTCCGCGGTCCGCTCACCACCAGATGTCACTCTCACCTTATCACACACTGACTGTTGCATTACACTCCGGACTACATCTCCCGGTATCCATCGCACTGATTGCGTCAGCACCCGTGACCAATCAGCAGCGCTATAAAAGCCCCGGTCTTTCCCCTCGCAAGCCACGGAGTATTGCGTTGTTGTTGTGTTTCTTTTGTTAGCGTTCCCTAGTTTCCTTGTTCCCGAGTTCCTAGTTTCCAGTGTTTAGTTCTCTCGCCTGGTCATCTCGTTTTCGACTGTTCGCCGCCTGCCTATTGGACTCTTGCTCGTGTTTTTGGTTTTTGCTCTCGTCTCTTCCCTTCACGGATTATGTTCGCCACGGATCGACCATCGCTTGTTTCACGGACTTCTATTGTGCCTCCCTCCGTTACACCTGTTTGCTGTTGTTTTGACCCTGCCTGTACGACCATGTATCTGTCTCGTCCCTGTAATAAAAGCTTGCAAGTGGATCTGCTCGCCTCTCGTATCACAGACACAAATCCTTTCATAAACAAAGTGTAGACAGGGTATAAATAAAAGATTTATGGTACAGTGTAGAGAGCTTCAGTGATTTTAATGGAACTTTGTGAGATTGCGATGAACTAAGATGACTGACAGCATCTAATAATTACTGAGGGAGTTAGTGAATGTGATATTGATTTAATACAACAGTTCAATAAACAATAAGTTAATATTCAGTGACTTACATTGTCAGAATAAAACAGTATTGCCTGATTTTGCTCCATTTTGTCAACGAAAATAGTTTGAAACAAAGTCACAGCTGAGCCGTTGCACATTGCCATTCAAAAATAGCATAGTTTCGTTTATGAATGTGTGTTTTTAAACAAATCTAGTGACCCATTCATAAAGACTTTATTCTTTGTTCTTCGCTTTATTCGTGAATGAATCAGCCGTTCGACTGAATGAAATGAATGAATGATTCTGTAATAAAATCTGTGAATTTAGTTTCATTTTTAAAGTATCTTTGTAGTTTAATCATGTAATATTTCTATATTCAAAGTTATATTTAAAACATTAATCTCAACATGAATTTATGAATTTAATTGCACTCATGGTACCTCGGAGCCTCACTAAACATCTGTTCACTTTTGAGTTCTGTGCCACCTCTGTAGTACACATTCATTTTGTTAATGCTGATTTCATTTGATTGGTAACTTATTCTTCTTATTCTACTTGTTCTTATTCTATTGCTGTAATTAGACATTTTAAAAAGCGTATAAACTTTTTTTATTTGACATAAACAATGACATACTTTTAGTAAAGAAAAATGCCATTACAAAGGCAAATACACAATTCATCTTGCAATACATATTTATTTTTAGCCATTTTACAGTTGCGCATTATAAGCAATCACACACAATTCTGTGGAGCTTAGGAATGTAATCAGAGGCGTTCAGGTGAGTCATTACTGAAACTCATTGTTTTTTTGTTTTTTTTGAGTGTGCGTGCTTGCTGACTGAATTCCGGACTCTGCCTATGGTTTTGGCCTTGTTTACATCAGAGTACGCAAACACAAAAAATATAACAATGTATTTTAGAATTGTACTCTTCCACACCAATACACACAGGCAACATTGTGCTTTCTTCTTCGTGTGAGAATGATGTTGATAGCTACTTTCTGACATACATCACGCCGGGAACTAGAGCTGTTCGATTCTGAAAAATTTCGAAATCCAGTCCGATTCCTGGTTCTGGAATCGATGAGATTCGATTCCAAGAATCGATTTCCCCTGTTGTTTTCGATTCTTGTTCTTGTTCTTTTTGTTTTTTGTTTTTTTTTAGAGTGGAGGAACCTAATTTTGCCACAAAGGATATAAAGATCTTGGAAAGTTGCCTTTATTTATTTATTTTTTAAATTATGATACATTTCTGTATCATAACACACATGAAATTAGTCATAGCCCGCAGCACAGCAGTGGACATGCGTTTAATGGAACAAGGCAAAGTTCAGCGGAATGATGTATACCTCAACAGTATGCTTTGCGCAAAATTAACAAACTGTACACTGAAACAAAATAACCAGAACAACAACACTGATATAAGAGCTCATGGTTTAACTTATCTGTCAGTCATGCTGGTCCTTTGCTGGTCCTTTGCTGGTTTATGCTGGTCATGTTGCTGGTCAAGGACCAGCATCAACCAGCAAAGGACCAGCTTAAACCAGCACCAAAGCATACCTAACCAGCATCCCAGCATCAAAACATACCTACCAGCATATGCTGGTTTTTTCACCAGGTAAATCTAAAAAAATATATGTAAAACTATGAACTCCAGTCATTTGATATGATATAGTTGTCACGGACTGTGTCAATGAACCCATATGAAAACTGAGATGAAGGTTAACAGTCTTTATTAAATCAACACAAAGGTTAATCCAAACAGGTAAGGGCTGCTGACGCACATACTGTACACGTTGACATTTAAGAATGGTGAGTACAAACGAACAGAAAGTACAAACGAATGTAACTGTGGTAATAGTAAATGATTTACTATATCTTACACACTGACTAGGCTTATGGTTCTGGCTGTAAATGTTTTACCCAGTATTTATTGTCCATTAAATGTCCATTGTCAATGTACTGAAATATACCAGCTTCCTGAAGCATGTTACTGTAAGAGACAGACAAAAGAGCCTCAAAATTCCAAAATATTATTAAGAAATGAATAACTTATTCATATTAATCACACTTGCACATAATGTTTTAGTGTTTGTGTTGAGTCTTCAGGTTGTTCGAGGCCTATAAGAAGCTGCGGTAGGTCTGTATCTTTAGGTCGTTGTGGGTGTTTCTTACTTCCGTCAGCAGAAACGCTTAATATTTAGTAGATACTATTGGGCAAAGTGAGTTTGCTTAAATTTAAATTTAAGAACAAAAAACATTTCTAGATGGGAAGCTGCTGCTGTATGCTGAAGTATGAATGATAGTTAAACTTAACACGAGAACTAGATATCAGAAGCATTTTATGTGGTTTAATAAAGAAAATAAATGCCTAATGCTGATATATTTAGCATTCTGTTTCATGACAAACACTACCTACTGTTCCATAACAGTCATTTACTCATCTAACTCTCATAAAGAATCTATTGACAATGACATCCATAAAACCTCTGAACACATCCTTCCACAAACAGAAACGTCTGTATTACCCAGTAAACATTAGCTCAAAGCTTTCAATTTTTTTTTCCCCACCCATGAAACCAAACATTGCTTCCATTAGTGGCTAGAAAACACATTATGCTATAATGCTTAAGAAAGAAAACCAAATGCACATAAACCTGAAAGAGCATATGTAAGAGTTACAGAAGACAGAAAGAACAAAAACACAGCTCAGACATACAAGTCATTTACAAAGACATTATTAAATACACAGATTAATTTGCAAAATGACATCAGTGGATGTATTAAAACAAAATATTTGTATTGTATTTTATACAACAGTTCTTTCTGGTTCTTGAATCTGATTAACTGATAAGAGTTTTTTATGAGAGCGATATCAGAACTCCAACAGCCGTTTCACAGTTTGCAATTGTATCACTCCGTTTGCGGTACTTCTTACAGCGAGTGTCATGGCAGACGCCCAAATCCAGTATCATTTTATAAATATTTCTGTTTTGTGTCATAGAATGTTGTTTTAAGAGGTTTTTAGGCAAGAATGGACTTGTTTGTAGTTCAAATATGCAGTTTGTTAATAAAGATAACATCTATTTGAAAATTTGGTTGATGTTTTTGGACATGAGAGCTCCGGATCATCAGCGGCCATTCTGCATGTTATATATATTTTTTTTTTGTAAATCTAACGGGCAGTCTTTGATCTCATTAAACTATTATTTGTTCCAAAGCAAATAGTTTTGGCAAAATCTGATCATTCAATGCTACATAGACGTCTTTCCTGAACCCAGACGTCACACCTGACTCTTAACCATAAGGTTGCTTTGCATTTCCGGTCTCCAGTGTTTCTAGTCAAATTAGCATATATTCTGAGCTGATAATCTAATGTTAAACCTATTAAAATGTTTTTAAAAAGCACATGGCTCCATAGCGCCATCACTTTGCAATGTTGCAATGACCATCATTTGTCAGCTCCTCAAAATTTAATGAGTGTGTAGATGACACGAAACTGCCGACATTAGCTACATTAAAAACAGATGGACGGTATTTGAATGGGTTCCTATGGAGACCGGAACAGAAGAACATCCAATCGGAATGGCGGTGATCATCGTTTACTCAAGAAAAAGGTCTATATTGAGTCTTTGTACTTTTGAATTGCCTAGCAACATTTATGATGGCTGTTGTTGTTTATAAAATATTATTATTCAGTAAATAATATTTTATTTAACCCTCTGGTTGTGTTCGGGTCAAATTGACCCGGAAAAGATTTTCTTTTTCCTGAAAATACTAATTAACGTTAATCGCATTGGACTCAAACTTCCATCTGTTTACACAGGGTATATGTACTTTTCTGAATTTTCGTAATTGTTTGTGGGTTTTATTTTACCTAGTCACACTTGTGATGACTGGATCCCAAACAACTGTTTATAAATCTGTCATTATGCTATATCATCAGTAAAGATTATATTAATTCTTTTTGTCAGCTTGTTTTCTTTCATTTAGGACTGGTTTTGTGTTTCTATTTACATCTGATTAATCGTAGACCTCATTTTTCTGAGAGAAGGTACCTCATTTTTTGAGTGAAAAAAAACTTTTATGAATAATTTTCACAATATAATGATATATTTTTTTTATGAGATAAATTATAAAAATTTGCACTGTTTCTCACACTATTGTGCTTTAATGTTTAATCGGGAAGTTTGCTTTTAAATGCTTTTATTTTGTACAAAATTGCACAAAGTCACACTTGGTGTTCCCGGTCAAAAATGACCGGACTCCAAACAATTGCTTATAAATCGGTCATTATGCTTTATTAATCACCAAATACTGGATTCAATCTTTTTGTCAACTAAGTTTTTATTATTATTTAGGACTGGTTTTGTGTTTCTATTTGCATCTGATTAATCAAATGTCCAAGATCTGGTGGACTATGTAGATAAAGGGTTGGTCCAGGACTTCTGGAGGAGGTTCCGCTTCAGCTCCCGGGGTTTCTGTGGCAGAGGGATAGAAGGGTTTTAGGAGAGAGACGTGGAATGTGGGATGAATACGGTACCTGGGAGGGAGCTGAAGCTGGAAAGTGACATTGTTGATCTGCCTCAGGACCTTAAATGGACCAATATAGCGGGGGCTCAGCTTGCGGCATGGTAGCCATAGACGAAGGTCGCGGGTGGATAGCCAGAATAGATCACCAGGTTGGTACTGGGGGGCGTTCCTACGTCTGCCGTCAGCGGAGCGCTTGTCCCGGCGATGGTGATGAGCGGAGTCCCACACTTTCTCGCTTTCTCAAAACCAGTGGTCGACAGCTGAAACATCTGAGGGTTCCTCTGTCCAGGGGAACAGCAGAGGCTGGTAACCGAGTACGCACTGGAAAGATGTTAAGCCGGCGGTATCTTGGCTGAGGGAGTTTTAGACATGGCACAGAGCAGCTCTGGACATACCTGATGATATCCCGGCGCATACTGGGCCACCAGTAACGAGTTTGGAGAAGCAAAAGGGTCCGCTTGCTGCCTGGATGTCCAGAGCCCGGAGACTGGTGAGCTGTGCCCAGAAGGTCTTGGCGTTGGGAGCGAGGGACATAAATCTTACCTTCTGGGCATTCCGGCAGAGCAGGCTCCTGGAGAGTGGCTTGCTGAATGTCTTGGTCTTGATTCCAGATTATAGGACTGACAATGAGGTTAGGAGGGAGGATGGGTTCGGGGTCTGTTGGATGTTCAGACGATGATTGTCGAGAGAGGGCGTCTGCGGGGACGTTTTTGGAACCAGGTCGGTATGTGATCTTGAAACTAAAGCATGTGAAGAAAAGAGCCCAACGTGCTTGTCTGGGATCGAGTTGTTTTGCATCTCTAAAGGTATTGAAGGTTCTTGTGGTCCGTGATGATGGTAAATGGATGAATTGCCCCCTCTAACCAGTGGCGCCACTCCTCCAGGGCCAGTTTGATGGCAGGCAGTTCTCGGTTTCCCACATCGTAGTTTTGCTCCGCCAGAGACAGCTTACGTGAATAGAAAGTGCGGGGATGGAGGATAGCAGGCTCACCGACCGCTTGAGAAAGCATTGCACCCACTCCTGTGGTGGAGGCGTCAACTTCAACCGTAAACGGGAGTTCTGGATCTGGATGGTGTAATAAGGGTGCAGTGCTGAAGAGGTGCTTGAGACGTTGGAATGCTTCGTGGGCAGCGAGGTTCCAGGTGAGGTGTTTGGGTTTACCCCGCAGGAGGGAGGTCAATGGAGCTGTGATGGAGCTGTATCCCTTGATGAATCGACGGTAGAAGTTCGTGAATCCTAGGAAACGTTGGAGTTCTTTGATACTGTTGGGTTGCGGCCACTTCTGGATAGCGTCGACTTTCCCCTGGTCCATGAGCATGCCCTCGGCACTGATGTTATATCCTAGGAACTGAACAGATGGTTTATGGAACTCACATTTCTCCAGTTTGAGATACAGATGATGCTGGCGATGTTCGAGTAGATCAAGATGTCATCAATGTAGACCACAATGAACCGATGGAGGAACTCCCGGATCACCTTGTTCATAAACGTTTGGAAGACAGAAGGACTGATGGATAAGCCATACGGCATGACCTGGTATTCATAGTGCCCCGTAGGTGTTACAAAGGCGGTCTTCCATTCGTCTCCCTCACGAATATGAACGAGGTTATACGCACTCCGCAGGTCCAGCTTCGTGAACACCTGGGCTCCACAAAGCTCTTCAAGGGCGGCAGGAACCAAGGGGAGCGGATAGGGTTGTTGAATGATCTGTGAGTTGAGTTGCCGGTAGTCAATGCATGGGCGGAGACCTCCATCCTTCTTACCCACAAATAAGAAGCTCGAAGTGGCCAGTGAGTTAGATGGTCGGATGAATCCTTGATTAAGGGCGTCTGCAATGTAATCCTCCATCGCCTGGCACTCCGGGATGGACAGAGGATAAACCCTTCCCTTGGGTAGTTGAGCTCCAGGCAGCAAGTCAATAGCGCAGTCCCATGGCCGATGAGGTGGTAGATGGGTGGCTGCTTGCTTACTAAACACATTCTGGAACGCCATGTACTCTGCTGGGATTTCGGGTGTGAAGGTGGGTTCAGGGCTTTCAATCTGTGTGGATGCCACTAGAGCTGGAACGGTGCGAGGATGAGGTAACTTAGACAGACAATGGGTATTACACATCTGACTCCAGCGTGTGATGTCGCAGGGGTCCCAGTGGAATTCTAGACGGTGTAGACGTAGCCAGGGGCGTCCCAGGATGATGCTTACGGCGGACTCCTCCAGTACCAGAAACTATCTCCTCTTGATGAAATAACCCAACTTGCAGAGTGATGAAAGGTGAAGAGTGACGTACTTTCCCATGCCCGAGTGGTTTTCCTTGAATAGTTGTAACCGCATAAACCTGGTGATGGCGATGATGTGGGAGTTAAAGTTGTTTCAAACAGTCCTGGGAGATGAAGTTGCCGGAGGAGCCCGAGTCAACCAGAGCAGACGCAGAAAGAAAGCAATCAGAAGTATGCAGAGTAACGGGTAATAATGTAAGGTTAGCGGTTTCAACTTCAGACAGAATAGTACTCACCACCGGGCGTGGGGGTCTGATGGGGCAGGTGCGGAGATGTCCCTATTGTCCACAATTTAAACAGACCAAGTGTGATGCGATGATTTCATTCTGTGCGTGAGAGCCGTGTGGAATCAACTTGCATGGGTTCTAGTAATGGGAAGCTAGCAGCCACCGAGGCAGACTGAGGAGCAGTTACCTGAGCAACTCTTGTAGCTTGTTGAAGGAAAGATTCCAATCCAATGCTGTCATCGTATAGAGCCATGGCGGCGCGAATTTCTGGGTTGAGTCCCGCCGGTAAGCTCCTAGAAGCGCAACTTCATTCTAGCCGCTAGCCGCTGCCAGCGTGCGGAAATGTAGCGTGTATTCGTTGACAGAGGAAGAAGAAAAGCTGATCGGAGGTAGTGAGTGTGCCGGACGCTGTGCTAAACACCTTGGAGAAATGACTGGTGAACTGTTCATAAGAGTTGATAATGGGGTTGTTTGAATTCCAGATAGCTTTAGCCCATTGTAGGGCCTTACCAGTTAAAAGTGAGATGAGGAAAGCGACCTTGGCGTTCTCTGAGGGAAACTGTTGTGGTTGCATCTGGATGTATAAGTTGACTTGTAGAAGAAAACCGCTACACTCAGCCGCCTTGCCCACAAATGTGGCGGGCATGGCCATGGGACATCCTGAGGCAGGTGGCGGCAGAGGTGTTGGATTCAACGCCGCCTTGAAGGCATTCACTCCATTCACTCCAACTCCATGAGAGGATCGACTGCAGCTGGTGTCTCGGTGCTCATCTTTGTGTTGGTCGGGTCTTCTGTCACACACACACACACAGGAGACGAGAGGTGAGTGACAATCCAAACCAGCGTTTATTTCACAAATGAGAGAACACACAGAGGTTGAGACAAATGGTAATGTATAGCTTAGCTGACAGTCCTTGTACAATAGAGCAGATGATAGTCCAGTCAATGAGCCACGTGGGATCCGGAGAGCACGGGAGAGTTCAACATAGAAGAAATACATCAGGTCAGGAGCAAACGTCACAAGGTACGAACAGTAGACCTGACAAGACAGGAATGAGTGAATGTCCTTTATATAGGGTGTGGCTGATTGAAGTCAGGTGCAGGTGATTAGAACTCAGGTGAGGATGAGCGGGTGGGCGGTGCTCTGGGTGACGTGGCAGGTGAAGGTGTCTGTGGTGAATGCCTGACAATTTTAGTTATATATATCCTGCACACTGACACTGTCAAACTGAGACAATATCATGAAACATCAAGCTGAAGCTCTCTCTGTGCTACAGCATTTATTTGTAAACTTTTGTCTACTCTGTAAGAACATGAAAGCCTCAAAACCTAGGCTAAAGACAAGGCAGTTTGAGCATGTGAGTGCGTGAGAGGTTTTTCACAGAGAGAGTTATCATAAAAGCATATTGCATGCAGTTCAAGGTAGGATGAAATAGATGTAATACTCACAATAGTTTGTGTGTGTGTGAGTATACATGCATCCATACACACACAGGTCCAAGGCCTTTATGTTTGCAAGCACAAAATGCTCCTGAACACTAGTTGTTTCTCTTGCTTTCATTCTTCCCCATTCACTTTCAATGGCCTGCCATTTTTGACAAATGTAACTTTGTGCAATTTTGTACAGTTTTCGGATAAATGAGGCCTACAATTAATCAAATGCAAAACCAGTCCTAAATGAAAAAAAACAAGTTGACAAAAAGAATGAATCCAATCTTTAGTGATAATATAGCAAAATGAGAGATTTATAAGCAATTGTTTGGAGTCCGGTCATTTTTGACAGGGAACACCACAAGTGTGACAGGAATCAGAAGGGTTAAAAACAGTAGTTTTTAAAAGCATTTAGTATTGAGAAACGGTGTTTGTGTTTGTGATGGTGATTTTAATTACATTGTTTCGACAAGAGTCAGCTGCAAGGACTTTTATACTGAAAAATAAACACATTGGAAACGGTTATTTTTAGTTTCAACAACAGTTTGACACAGTTAAAAAATGCACTGGGCAGCACTGTCTTCAGAAATCACCCTCAACAGATGATACTAAGAATTTTAATGTTATGACATAGATAACGCTTTCTGCAGCGGACATTCAAACTGATGTTTCAATGTGAATATGAAGAATGATAAGAATAACAAGAATGCTGTGATAACATCAGATGCAGGTAATCACGAACGCTCAGACCATCTCTCTCTCATAAAACTCTACATAATACAGTGAGCTTTTAATACAGTAATACAATAAGTTTTCAATGAAGCAACTCAACGTTCCTTCGTTACTATTTCTAAGTAACGTTTTGGAATTACACATGGAGGCTTGGGCTCAGCTGTTCAACTGTCAAACTGAGATTTAAATATGTGGTGGAAGGAAGTAGTTCTGCACAAAAGAGGGCTTTTAAAGGCACTTCGTTGTTGTTTCTTATGTATTTACACTGTCGTATAAACTCAATATCACACTCGTTGACGTGAGATATGGCTGTATGTCAGCACGCTGTGATTACCTGCAGCATGGTTCCCAACCACGTTCCACGTTGAATGAGTCCACAATGAATGAGTCTTTTCTGTTTCTTATAGCATTATAGTTTTGTCTTGTTTGTAGTGTGATCAACGTTTGTGTAAGCAGTAGATGTGTTAGGGAAGTGACACGTAACATTTTAATTTTATTTTGCTAAATTGAACGAAATGAATGAAATGACTCGAAAAAAGATTTGTTCTTTTTGCTGAATGAGACTCAAAAGGTCCGAGTCAGTAACATGATCCGAACTTCCCATCACTACTATGAATCACGTCTCAAAAAGGTAGAGTATGGAGAAAAACTCCATCTTATTTTTCTCCTATAACTTCAGAATCGTCTGACATCGTTGTACATTTTTGTTTGTAAACAGCGTTTGACTTACTTGCACTTTCTTAGTCTTTGCACGTTCACAAAGACTAAGAAACTGGGTCTGAAGTTAAGCGTGACCTTTCGACGTGATTCAATAGTACGTAGCGTTGTGAACGCGCATCTCAGAGCCTGTGCTACATGAACTTTTGTGTTTAAAAAGTATGCAAATTTTTATTTTCCAAAAAAAAAAAAAAGACCAATCTTTTCACTAGATTCTTCCTCAGCTGGGATCGTTTAGAGTCCTTTAAAGCTGCATTTAAACTACATTTTGGAAGTTCAAAATCAGGGCACCAATCAAGTCCATTATATGGAGAAAAATCCTGAAATGCTTTCCTTAAA
>JAHKKF010469730.1:0-11385 GCA_019740295.1 Labeo calbasu | reverse complement strand
TCCACTATTGCTTATAGACACGTACAGGCATTAGGTAATTACCTTAGTCTGTATAAATTCACAGTAGGATTTCATCGCTCAATATGTACATTTCTGCAGGACATGTGTCTGTCTGAACCTGATTTTCATTCATCATCGCTGACACTGATTGCACACGTACGCATCCACACAGCATTCATCATTTCTTAATCACTGCCTGTTGTCTCTTTAAAACAATACATGTTTGCACGTCAGACACAATCAACCTGTTAAGCACAGTCATTCTGTCATCTTTCCCTCTATTGTGCCCATAGGCAGCTCACAAGCAGACAGATGCTCAGGAGAAAGAATCAACAGATCAACAGAACAAAACACAAACACTTCCATCGCTAGACAATCACTTTAGAGTGCTTCGATGTCCTTCATTTGATTTACTTCCATCACTTATGAGGGGTAAAAAGCTCTGAGGGTCAAGACAAATGACCAGTAACTCTATTTACTCACCAAAGCCAAAATGGATTTGCATTATGTTTGCTGACACCACATAGGATTATGCCCTCTTCTACCCTAGTCCCTCTTTCCTTTGCATTCCACTGCTGTTATCTACCCTTTACTATCTTCCATACTACTCTACCCATTCGTTTCTGTCTCTCTATGCTCTCTAGCCTCTCTGAAATTGATCCCTCAGGCCATTTTGATCTTTCCTGGCCAATTAGCTTGCTGTGATGTGCTTTTCATCCAAAGGTTTATTTTCAGGAGGCCATGGGTTGACTGGACTGAACAGCCCCTCCAGTGAAGCGCTCTGTTTCTCTGTCACTCACCCTCTGTTCTTCCTCTCTCGCCGCCTGCTGCCAAACACACAAACATACACAAACTTCAATCCAAAACACAGTGACAGCAGTGACAGTGTGTCCTACAGCTGAGAAACACAAGCCCTATTAAGACAGTAATTGTTGTACATGGAGATGTGAGGCAATTTCGGCACTGACATGTACTAGTCTGCTGTACAAATTGAATGATGTTGGTTTTCTCTCCCACCAACACAGGAGAAAATTTCAAGTCAAATTATCTTCATCCCACCAGAGTTTAGTAATCTGATTTGTGTCCAAATAATCATCTTTGAGTTTGCGAGGAGGAATTACCTCAGCGTTTTAAAGTCGCACGAAACAAGGATGCCAACAGATTAACCCGAGACATACAGTTGAAGTCAAAAGTTTTCTTATACCTTGCAGAATCTGCAAAATGTTAATTATTTTAACCAAAATAAGAGGGATCATACAAAATTAATGTTATTATTTTTAGTACTGACCCGAATAAGATATTTAACATAAAAGATATTTACATACAGTCCACAAAAGAAAAGAATTTATAAAAACGACCCTTTTTAAAAGTTTTCGTACACTTGATTCTTAATACTGTGTTGTTACCTGAATGATCCACAGCTGTGTTTTTTTTTTTGTTAAGTGATAGTTGTTCATGAGTCCCTTATTTGTCCTGAACAGTTAGACTGCCCGCTGTTCTTCAGAAAATCCTTCAGGTCCCACAAGTTCTTTGGTTTTTCAGCATTTTTGTTCATTTGAACCCTTTCCAACAATGACTGTATGATTCTGAGATCCATCTTTTCACACGGAAGACAACTGAGGGACTCATATGCTACTATTACAAAAGGTTCAAATGCTCACTGATCCTTCAGAAGGAAACAAAAACGATGCATTAAGAACCGGGGGGTGAAAACTTTTGAACAGAATGAAGATGTGTACATTTTTCTTATTTTGCCTAAATATCATATTCTTTTTCATTTAGTACTGCCCTACAGAAGCTACATAAGATACTTACATGTTTCTCAGAAGACAAAATAAGTTAAATTTACCCTGATCTTCAAATTCATTCAATTTGTGGGACCTGAAGGATTTTTTGGAAGAACAGCAGGCAGTTTAACTGTTCTGGACAAACAAGGGACTCATGAACAACTATCACTAAACAAAAAAACACAGCTGTGGATCAATCAGGTAACAACACAGTATTAGCAATCAAGCGTTTGAAAACTTTTGAACAGGGTCGTTTTTATAAATTCAACTATTATTTTCTCTTGTGGACTAAATGTACACGTCTTTTCTGTGAGATATCTTATTCAAGTCAGTACTAAATTAAAAATAACATTTTGTATGATCCCTCTTATGTTCATAAAATAATTAACATTTTGTAGATTCTGCAAGGCGTATGTAAACTTTTGACCTCACCTGTATGGAGAATATGGTTCTCACTCCTGCTGTATAGCATGTAGAAGTGACTACAAATTTAGCTGCCTGTACCAGTTTTTGCCTACATGAATAAAACTGATGCAACTCCCTTGTCTCCTCATGAATCAACTGGCTTCTATGCATGAGTTCAATCATGGAGAAGCTGTGGAACTGTCCTCTTACAGACTTCACCCTGAGAAACAATTACCATCCGAACATGAGAACTGAGAGAAACGTGAACAGGTTTGTTGAGTTTTGGGTTAACAGAATTTTTTCATCACTGTAAACATGTTTTACAAATCACAGCGATGCAGAGAGGCACAAAGCAATGATTAGTGTCAATCAGTGGCCTTCCTGTCTCAAGCTGGCATGAACAAAAACACAATTGCACACTGTGTGTGCAGATAGAAAAAACAAAAAGCTGATGTGTTGTGATGGAAAGCCCGGCCGTCAAAGGCGTTTACGCTTTGATGAGAAGGCATCTGTTCTCCTGATGGTGGTTGGGATGCGCTCTACGCTTGTGTGTGTGTGTGCGTCGACAGCAACTATAAGCCCAGTATGCCTCTGAGTTCAGCAGTCTAAGCCACACAAATGACCCACAATACGGCAACAGACCCACAGGGGAAATAAAACAGCGAGACAATCGGATTTCAGCAGTGAGGCACTTGAGCTAAGGAAATGGAGGGGGAAAAGATCATTTAGGCAGCCTTGCGTTCCTTTTCTCATGTGCCCTGTACTGAAATGATGGCCACTTGTATTAAAGAAAGTCTCTACGTGATAATTAAATGTAATGGCTGAATAACGATTCTGAGGATGGGGAATATGGCCTATATAGAGCACGGAGAAAACCTAATGTGCTTTTACACATAGCACCGTCATGCCTCGTGAAAAAGATAAACCAAAGGATATATACCCTTAATGCTCAACCTGTGGCGGGCGAGCCTCGTGACACGCTGTATTCACTTCTGTAGTCTCACTTTTAAGATTTGTGTCTTATATTCATATACAAATCTTCTAACAGGCTACAATAGCTTAGAGTGAGAAACATGTAGAAATGCACTGTGGTTAATCTCTTGAACGCATGGTGAAGACTGACAGGGAAAAGAATTAATTGTTAAATAAAGTTGTTATTTTTGTTCTTCGTACACAAAAATTATTCTTGTAGCTTCATAACATAAGGTTGAACCATTGAGGTCACATGGACTGTTTTAGCGATGTCCTTTATCTTTCTGGGCCTTGAACGTGTCAGTTGTGTTGCTGTCTATGAGGGTCAGAAAGCTCTTGGATTGCTTTAAAAATATCTTAATTTGTGTGCCAAAGATGAACGAAGGTCTTAGAGGTTTGGAACGACATGAGGGTGAGTAATTAATGACAGAATTTTCATTTTTGGGTTAACTATTCTTTTAAAACATTAATTTGTCATTGCTCGGTTCACTCATGCTCATATCAGCAGCTCAACAGTTCTTTGGTCCAATTCTGTACTGTTTCCCCTGTTCAGTCGACTCTTTTTACATTTAAAGAATTCTGTAACTACAGTCTCAAATTCTTCCATAGCAACAGACAGATGGATTGGAGACAGAACTGATCTGAACATGAATCTCTGAGCAGAATGTAATGCAGCCTTGAATATGATGTGTCAGAAAAATCAGTCTTCTTCCAAAATATTTCCCCGTCAAACTGACATGACTGCAATTCCAAGTGGTTAAGGCTGAAATGATGTGGTGCATTGACTGGAAGCAGATAGCTTGACTAGTAGAGGTTTTTTTTTATAATTCCTGTCTAGTATCTTATCTGGTCACCACCTGCAGTCCAGCACCTACTGCTTCCTTGAGATGCCCTCTGAAAAAAAAAATATTCATAACAGTTCATCACTTTCCTAAGGTTCAAAAGAATAAGGAAAATTCTCATCTAGAATGTTTGTATGCATGTTTGTATGTGTGTGAGGTGTTTGAGAGTTATGGTGAGGGTGAGTAGCTGTCATGTTTGGATGGGCACTCCTGGCTCTTATTTCATGCATACATGAGCATCTGTTTAATTAGAATTATAAAGACTGTATCTGCACTAGCACAACACTACAGATATTCAGGGAGGCTGTATCTTAACGTTAATTTAAAAAACACAATGAGAGTGAATAATCTCAATTATAGCAAACATAAATTGACACTAAATACAACAACAACAAAAATTAGAACAGTCAAAAACTTTGAAATGAACAGCAGCACATAGTAAATAAATACTGAGCTATAAAAATAGAATTTACTGACATGAATGTTCTGAAAGAACACTACAAAAAATAAGATTTTCTGGGGCTACATAAGAGAAAGCGATTAGAGGAAAACAAACTGATTCACTAGAATGAATCAGACTTTCTAAACCTACATAACAGAGATAGGATAGAGTAAATTGAACCGATTCACTAGAATGAATCAGACTTTCTAAACCTACATGAGAGAAATAGGACAGAGTAAAATGTAGGGTTGCATGATAAATCGCATGCGTAATGCGCATCAGTAAAGCCGGTTCTGTGATTAGTAGTAAATCTGCATCACATGCATTCAGATGGAACGGCATTTAATACACAAAGTCGTAGTTCGCTGACAAGCTACGCAATATCACGTTCATAATCAAATGTGATTCATCTGCAATTATGAACGCAATATTGCGTAGCTTGTCAGTGATCTACGGCTCTGTGTATTAAATGTCGCTCCATCTGAATGCACGTGATGGAGATTTATCATGCAGGCCTACATTTTACTCTGTCCTATTTCTCTCATCGTGTAACCCTAGTAAAATGATCCGATTCACTAGAATGAATCAGACTTTCTAAACCTGCATAAGAGAAACAGGACAGAGTAAAATGAACCGATTCACTAGAATAATTATGACTTTCTAAGCCTATATAACAGAAATAGGACAGAGTAAAATTAACCGAATTACTAGAATGAATCAGACTTTCTAAGCCTACATAGGATAAATAGGATAGAGTAAAACAATCTGATTCACTTGAATGAATCAGACTTTCTAAGCCTACATAAGAGAAACAGGACAGAGTAAAATTAACCGATTTACTAGAATAATCAGACACAGTAAAATGAACCAGTTCACTAGAATGAATCAGACAGTAAAATGAACTGATTCACTAGAATAATTTGGACTTTCTAAGCCTACATAAGAGAAAAAGGACAGAGTAAAATTAACCAATTCACTAGAATGGATCAGACTTTCTAAACCTACATGAGAGAAATAGGACAGAGTAAAATGAACAGATTCAGTAGAATAAGTCTGACTTTCTAAGCCTATACATGAAAAAGAGAACACAATAAAACAAACTGATTTACTACACTCCAACTTTTTCAATGCTACTTATGCCATGTGGAGAAAGACGACTGTTTCAGATAATTTACTAGAATAAATCTGACTTTCCAAGGCTATTTAAGAAAGAGAGAACTGGTTTCAATGAACTCTTTAATTAGAATGAATCCGATTCAATTCAATTCAATTCACTAGAATTATTCAAACTTTCCAATGCTACATATGACATATGGAGGTTGAACTAATTCACTAGAATGTATCTGACTTTTCAAGGCTAGATAAAATAGAGAGTACAACAAGCAATTCAAACAGCAGATGAAATCGATTCACTAGAATGAATCTTTCCAGTGCTATAAATGACATGACAGAGAGGACAGAGTAAGACAACTCGATTCACTATGGAATTAGACATTCCAATACATGTGTCAAAGACAAGACGTCCCATTTTGATGCCTGCTTCAAATTAAATTTACAAAAGTGATTTTAGACATAGAAAGCATATTAAATCCAAGTAAAGTGTCTATTTTAATGTTTTAAACAACTTTTGTGAAAATAAAATTGTATGGAAAAATGAACATTTATTCTGTATAAAAATGCATAACAGAAAACTTGACCATTTTAAAACAAATGGGTAAAACCCAGTGGTTTGAATCATGATTTTTAATGACATTTTTCTTAAACAGAGTCTTTTAATGTCATCTAATGATGTTCCTAACATGTCTGACAAGATTTTTTGGTATATTACTCTGAATGACATTTAAAAAAAATTTAAATAAAACATGACACTCTAAAGTATGAAAAAAAATAAAGATTTGCTGCTTGAAACCCCTTTTCATTACTGACCAGCATACATGCTGTGTGCAAATACAGTAATAAAACCAGCAATCCAGTGTTTGATTGCTATACACAATCTACTAATTTTGTAAAAAGTAGCTTGTTGCTGGAAAACATACAAATTTTGAAAAATGTAGTTGGGTAGTAGCGTCGTTACTTTTAGTGAGTTACTCCACAGCACTGACACTGATCTGTTCACAAATGTGGGAGGTAGTGGAGGAGTCACAGCAAGGAATCACTGTCTCGGTGAGGTGGAAACAAAGACTTTTTAGTGATTCATGCAAAGTCAGTTATGAGAGTCTCTGCCTCACCTCCCCTCTAGTGGATACACGCTGTCAGTCTCCTATTGCTATGCAGGCTGGAAGCCCTCAAGAAGGCCCGAGGCAGGTGCTAAAGCGATATGTAAGTGTATTTGTGAGGGAGCGAGTGTGTGTGCGTCAGAGACAGAAAGACTGGACTTGTCTGTTCTGATTTGGCTGTCTGTCAAATAGCAAGATATTTAGCTCTTTTTTTTTCCTTCAACGAATGAATATTAAATCTAGTGTTGACTCGCTGGAAGTGGTTTTCCCTGCAGATTTTACACCTCCTCTGCCCCTCGCTACAGAGAAGCGAAACATCCGACCTATTCGAATTTTTGGCAAAGAGGAAATCGGTTATAAATGGGTCATTTGGAAACATCTGTGGCCACAATCATTACCTTCCTTTTTCCTCCACGCCTCCGCTACACCAACAAACATTAGCGCAACGCTTTCACTCATCTGAATTACCATGGTAACAGAGCCCACTGCGAAAACTGACAAACAACAGCGAGCTGGTTGAAGATCTGTCTCGATATTTCATAACAGCCACAGAGTGAGCCAAGTGTGTGTGAGTCAGAGATGGACCTGACGATGGAAGCATCTGTCATAACTCTTGTAATCTGTGACGGGAACGATATGTGCTTGTATTCAAAGGTGTAAAAAGTTCTGAGAAATTATACTTAATGTTGGAAAACTTAAACTCAATTCAAAGTCAAAGTACATAGCCAAAACTTGCTTGAATAAAAGCAAAAAAAAATAAAATAAAATAAAATAAATTTAACAAGAACTTGTGGTATTTAAAAGAAAAAGCTTGATAAAACTTGACAGAACACTGTAACACTTAAAGTATTATTATTATTATTATTATTATTAAATATATTTTTCCCCAGTAAAGCTACCCGAACATGTTAATTTGAAGAATATTTTTACTTGGAAAAAAAAAAGTTAAATAATACTATTATATGTAGGGCCGTAACTAACTATTATTTAGGTAACCAAGTAATCTATCGATTATTCTGATGATTAATCGAGTAATTGGATAATTCTAATTCATTTTTTTGTAGTAATAAAAATAGACCTAAGTGAATAGCCTTTAAAATGACTTAAAATACATAATAGCAATGATGCAATAATAATAATAATTATAATTATAATAATAATGAAAATAGTTTTTAATTTATTATTTAAATTGTATCACAAATATTTTACTTTCCAAAACTAATGTGCAGAAAAAAGTATTTAATAATAATAATTTTACAGAACAACAGTAAAATCTAAATACTTTCATTTATGCCTGTTTTAATTTGTTATATTTTAAAATTTTAAAATATAAACACGCAGTGTTATTCTATGTGTTGACATAATTTTAACTAAAACAGGAAGACAAGGCGGGACATCTCAAGCAGTCCTGCCCCCTTTTTTAAAATAGCCAATAGTGTTTCGTTCATATCACAGCTTGGGACAGAGCCACTGAACTCCGTAAAGCTGTATTTAACACTGTATTACAGCCACAATCTCATCCATATCACTAGAAAATATAGCATTCTGTAATATAGAATTCATATGGGTCCGATACATTTTGTGGTCTGTGCCGAATCACGAATATGATCTGCTCTGTGCTATTGTGTTTCTGGACCAGAGCAGACTGTATGCGCGCTGTGGCAGTTTGCGTAATAGCACAAAACCAGACTTCTTTCGCCCCAACGGAAAGCATATTTACACTGTCTGAAACGTTCCCTATCCCCATTCACCGTACAGAAATTCTATTAAAGGGGTCATCGGATGCCCATTTTCCACAAGTTGATATGATTATTTAGGGTCTAGTACTCTGTAGGTGAAGCTGGATCACAAATGATTTGCGCGAACATAGACGCATTTATGTAGATCGGGAGGCGCATTCCGTTTACAAACAAACATAATACACTGCATCTTCAGCAGCTCAGATGTCGGGAGTAAATTCAGCCACTATGTTTATTACTACATTCAGCAACACAACACCTCAATCGTTCAATTGGAGATATTCTTGTCTAACTTACATCCCTGCTCCGGCATCGAAACAATGGAGGTTGGACTGTTACAGCTGATCTGAGGTAAGACGCTCATGTCAATCAACTATCGTGGGAGCGGCCTCTGTCAGTGTGACGTCACACCTACAGGCATCTGAGAATGGCTCGATTTGAGAAAGGGGATATTATTTTTACAGATGAACCAAAAACCACAGATTTTTATCATTATAGGGTAGATTTGTACATACACTGCCAACACTGCCAATGTTCAAACAACACGTAAAAGTGAAGTCTGCATCCGATGACCCCTTTAACAAGTGACTGATTTCAGCCACAGCTTCAGTGTGTAGGGGCGTTACACTTCGAATTCAAGAGAGCTTTTGATTGGACAAAGTTTGATGAGAAGCTGAAGTGAAGGGTGATGAAAATTGTTGATCAATACTGGCGGAAGTTAGAGACTGTGAGTTCTGATTGCTTATATCTTCTAAATGTGAATTTTCACATTGTTTTAAACCACACCAGCTTATAAATAACCTTAAGTCTAACATATTCATACTAAAAGCCAAAAAAACTTCAATTTTGAATTCATGGGGACTTTAGACATTAAACTATAGAGGTTTTATTTTGACACAAAACCATTGTAAGACCTTAAATCTTATCCTTATAAATTAATCTTATCTAGCTTATAAACTAATCTCATTACAAATTTGGGAAGATGGTTGGCAAGTGTTGCGAATGCATATTACAAGCAACCCCAACTCTCAGTGCTTCTAGAGATGCAGTTCAAGTGTAGCAGAATTTGCTACAAACTGAGCCATTCCAAGACAAACACAGTGCCATGTTGCACTTTATCAGCCAGCTGATAAGTATCAGTTTCATATACAATTTTGACTCTCATTTGGCGTGTGGCGAGTGATAATTTTAGACCCTGACTGAGACCAAGCGTATTCCACACACAGCCTCTAGATGTTTTCATGCTCTAAAAATAAGTTAAAAGTATATGCAATGACATAATCACTCAAGTACTTAATACTCTTGCCTGTATTCCAGACAGTGTGTACTGAATTCACTATGCAGGTGAAGGTTTTATAGCAGCACAGGGTAACATGTATACGGGCGACCTGACATAGCGCCTGTGGACAGAATGGAGTGGATGGAGGTGAAGTCTGGAGCACAACACATGGGGACAGACGGAAATTCTGATGCAATGAATCTCTAAGGGCTTTTGTTCATGCCATAAACAACATCTGCTCTTTTCTTTGCACCCACTGCACGTATAAAAGAATCTTTGAGCTGATGTGTGCAACTGCTACAGAGGAATCTTTAGATACATGACAAAGCTGAATGGAATCATCTCTCCCATTAAGTGCATTTGATTGTTTCTGAAAGCACTGTGCTTATGGATTCCCTACAATGATCTCAGTAGCCTATATATAAATTTAGTGGTTGTTACCCAAAAGAAGTAAGAATAAAAGCAGAGACGCCATTACTGCCTCGCTTTGTCTCCATTTCCATCCCTACTTCTGTTTTCTCCTGTGTCTTGTGGTGGCGAATCATTTCTTTACCCCAAAGTACAGGAAACCTTTGACTTCCTGGCCCCCTGATGCATGAAATCTCCTTGTCAGGCTCGGCTGGTCATGGTAATTGGTCTCAATAGGCCAGGGGACAAGATAAACGGAGAGACGCCATTAAGACTTCACTTCCTGTTGGCATGCAGACCAATCTAGACCGTACAGACGCACTTACTCGTTTCTGCCCACTGCCAAGCAATTTGCCTTTTCTTCTTCTTTATTTATTTATTTTTTTTTACCTCCACAGCTGTCTGAAAGAGCACTAGGCTTAAAGAAATTGAGGATTATTGAGTGGATACTTTAGAAAAAGCCAATTGTACTAATCCTATGGATTAGTCATGTTTTTCCTTTTCCCTTTTTTCTGCAAAGAGACACTTTGTACCAAGTTTAATTTCTCAGGGAAGTGGTCATAACGTAATGCTATTGTTGCGCTGAATTTGCTGTGTTTCTTGACTGTTCAGCCATGACTTCAGATGCAAGGTATTCAAAAAGCCCATTCATTCCTGTGTGCTGCTCTCACTTTGAACTCCTCTGAGTATTCAAATGTTTTTATTGAATAAAGTGCAGAAAGTATTAAAGAAAAGGCTAATTTCTCAAGTGAAAACACAAAAGCGACCAAGCACTGGAAAAATAACATACTGACTAAAATCTCATCATTAATCTAGACTAAACTCTTTAAGGGAAATGCCGTCTCCAACCACAAACCCTTAAGTAGTGTATATTTGTAGCAATAGCCAACAATACATTGTATGGGTCAAAATTATCGATTTTTCTTTTATGCCAAAAATCATTAGGATATTAAGTAAAGATCATGTTCCATTAAGATATTGCCTACTGTAAATATATCAAAACTTAATCTTTGATTAGTACTATGCATTGCTAAGAACTTTATTTGGACAATTTTATAGGTGATTTTCTCAATATTTTGATTTTTTTGTACCCTCAGATTTTCAAATAGTTGTATCTCAGGCAAATACTGATCCTATCCTAACAAACCATACATCAATGGAAAGCTTATTTATTCAGATTTCATATGATGTATAAATTTCAATTTAAAAAACTTGACCCTTATGACTGCTTTTGTGGTTCAGGGTCACATATATGCATGTGTACGTTTGTTAATCTCAGTTAGCTCTGAAAACAT
>JAHKKF010469727.1:0-30703 GCA_019740295.1 Labeo calbasu | reverse complement strand
CTTGGTGAATAAAAGTATTAATTTCTTAAAAAAAAAAAAAAGAAAGAAAGAAACAATAAAAATGTACTGACCCCAAACTTTTGAACGGTAGTGTATATATATATATATATATATATATATATATATATATATAAATCCTTCAGGTCTCTGAATGGTTGCTTGGGTGTGACCAGGCAGAGGTTTCTACTCTGTAAAGTTGTGCCTGACTGACTGAAGTGAATAAAACCCTCAAGTCTCTAGAGACAGAGACTAAGATATCTTATCAGTGTTATGAGTCAAAGTTTTTGGAGAAAAGACAAAGTATAGAAAGACAAGGAAGGCAGCAATGGAAGTCCTTTTACTGAGCTGATGTGTGTTAAGTGGTGACGGATGATGTTAAAGCAGAAGTCCACTTCCAGAACAACAATTTACAAATAATTTACTCACCCCCTTGTCATCCAAGATGTTCATGTCTTTCTTTCTTCAGTCATAAAGAAATTATATTTTTTGAGGAAAACATTTCAGCATTTTTCTCCATATAATGGACTGATATGGTGCCCCAATGTAAAACTTCCAAAATGTAGTTTAAATGCAGCTTCAAATGATCCCAAATGTGGCTGTAAACGATCCCAGCCGAGAAAGAAGGGTCTTATCTTGCGTAACAATCGGTTATTGTCATAAAAATGATGCAATTTATATACTTTTTAATGCCAAACACTTGTCTTACTCTGTCTGAACTGGTTCTGTTCTGGTTCGTGACAGTTAGGGTATGTTGAAAAACTCCCATCTCATGTTCTCCCTCAACTTCAAAATCGCTGTTTTACCTTTTTTGTAAAGAGTGTTTGATCTTATTTACATGTTCACTTTGCAAAGACTGGGTCGGTACTTCTGCAGCGATGTAGGATGATTTTGAAATGATTTTTGATGTTGAGGGAGAAAATACGATTGGAGTTTTTCAACATACCCTAATTGTCTTGAGCCAGAATACAGTTCAGGGAGAGAAAGGCAAGACGAGCGTTTGAGATTAAAAAGTATTTAAATTGTATTTTTTTAAATGAAAATTTCCGATCGTTTTGCTAGATAAGACCCTTCTTCCTCGGCTGGCATCGTTTACAACCTCATTTGGGATCGTTTGAAGCCGCATTTAAACTTCATTTTGAAAGTTCAAAATCGGGGCACCATAGCAGTCCATTATATGGAGAAAAATGCAGAAATGTTTTCCTCAAAAAACATAATTTTTACGACTGAGGAAAGAAAGACATAAACATCTTGGATGACAAGGGGGTGAGTACATTAGATGTGAATCTTTGTTTTGAAAGTGGACTTCTACTTTAAGCTTTATGAAAAAGGAAGATAAACAGGATATAACGTCATTTGAAAGTCATTAATGCTGCCTGTTTTACAAAGACAGAACTTGGTAAGGGATTCACCTCATGCGACATTTCCAGTACTCAGCCTTCTTTTTGCAGAAAATGGACTAACTACAAAACAGCCAACAGATTGTCTATTTACTAAAAGTTCAGGGCAAAGACATGCCCCTTTGCCAGCTGTGATGCCTGGTTATTGGTTTAAACTTGTCCCAGGTTTTTAAAAGATTTTTGAGGTCAGCACACCTTTATAGCTTCAACAACTAAATGTCAATTAAGTTTAGAATACAATGAAATTAGGCCCAGATTATGCAGAGCTGTAATAGCTGCTAATGGTGGATCTTTTGATGAATTTAAATGTAAGTTTGTTTCTATGTATAAACTGTTTATGTAATAAAATATGTTTTCGTAGTTTGTGTTGTCCCTTATTAGTGCAAAATTATCACAAATTAAAAAGGATTTATGCCATTATTGTCCAAAACCCCACTTTTCTAGGGCGTTTCCAAACTTTTGGAGAGCAGAGAACATCCATATCTTTCTTTTAGCTTATTCAGTAATTAAAAACATATCTATGATCATTTACATAAAAACAACTGTCAAATCAAAAATCTAAATTATCCTGTTTGCTGTATTGGCGTTTATGTTCTGGTTTCACAACAGATAGAAGAGCTGTCAGTTCAAATTTACTATAAAATGACTGAATTTTGTGACAAAGTTACATCTGTATTATTTGGTCCTGGTGTTGTGCCAAATTTAAACTCCCTGCCAAATTATTACCCCCTGGTCGGAGCCACTAACTGACTGCCAGCAAGCTCCATTCTTATTCTATTATTCCATGAAATCATAAATTGCATATCCAATTTCACTTAACAAAAACACAAACAAAGCGAGAAGTCTGCAGCCTGACTGCACCCTCAACATCTGGAAGACTGGACTACAGACATTTTGTCTAGACATCTTTAAAGGCTGCTTGCTAGGCCAAGTAAGCCTAACATAAAATTTCTATGACATTCTGATCTATAGATACAATCCTACCTCTTCAGCGTTAGGAGCCAAAGTTGGTGGAAATGGATGAAATATAAAAGGACAATACTATAAAACAGAACTAGAAGAAGAGTGGTGGATTTTGTCAAACTCAAGTTGCAGAAAATGTTCCTTTCTAGTTTTAAATGGAACTGTATTTGAATAATAATAATAAAACTATTAGATTCTACACAGACTGTTAGAGCAAAAGAAAAAAAAAAGAACTCTGGAAAAGAACTCTAGACAACAAACTTCTCAGAGCCACACCTATTTTCCTGGAAATGGTATGAATTAAAAGAAAACAGTAGGGAATTCACGTCTTCAGCTGTTGCTTATCACCAGTATTTTGAATAAGCAATGAGGAAGTATCTGAAGTTATTCTTGGTTACTATGGCAAGTGAGCTAAACACATCATCATATTATATCATTATCAATGACCTTTGACCTTTGGGTGTTGGATCTTAGTTTACAAAGAGCCAGCAGTGAACAACATATCTGATTTGATCTGATATTTGTAAACTTCTTAATGCAAACAGGAATACCAACTTGGATGGCAAAGGTGTGGTAAAATAACCTTAAGCAGCTTATTAATAAGAAGCCATTATTACTGACTCTGCACTTTAATATGGACTTGTACACTATATATACACAGTATGGCTATACTAATGTAGCTGTACATTTACAGTGATTACGTTTCTATTCCTTTCTAGTTATCTGTATCTGTCTGCATGTACATGTTTTCTGCATGTACAGATTTTCTAGATGGCCAGTAAAAAAAAACAGTTCTGCATTTTGAAATTCTAATCAGCAAGTCTAATCAAAGATTGTGGTTTATTTGTAAACATAATATTTTGCACTTATATCTGTAGTCCGATATGTGGGAAAAGTAAGAAACTCATACACAAAGCTCGTTAACATTTCTAGTGTCATTTTGGCATGGCCTGACACAGAGGGACGGCATATCACAAAAGTGTCAGGCAAATAATGAATTTGTTCACCTGAACAGAAATCAGTAGCCAAAGAAACACAGCCTAATAACATAACATATTATTGTGTATTAACGTTCTGTAAGGAATAACTGAACTACCAATACTGCATTAATTCTTTGTTTATTTCAGCATATACTTTTTACATTTCATGAAAAAATACACTGGGGTTTAAATTGGGGTTTAAATTAGAAATAGAAAGTGTAGGAGGAAAGACACGTGTTAGCCCCGCCCATTCGGGTCTGAAGCCGCCAGGTCCTTTTCAGTTTTGACAAGAGGGAAGTATCCGGCACAAGTGCAGTAGTAAGAGACTAGTAGGACCTATTATTCAGTTCAAGATGAAAGCTGTTCTGACTTTTCTTGGTAAGCTTTTTGAATAACAATAATATATTAATTTATAGGCACTGCTATTTTTTTTTTCGTGGCTACAATACATTTTATTAAGAGGAACGATGTTCTGTTGTGGTTTAAGTCATCGTTTGATCTGAAATGAGTCGCTATCTTTATCTTAATGTTAAAAGAGATAACAGATTTAGCTTCAGATCCGTCAAACACGTTTTTACTTGCCGTTTTATTATTGTTTTATTTACACTTTCCACGATGTTCGTGTTTGGAATGTAGTTTCACTTTTAGGAAGTGTTTACTTTGTATTCGCTGACTGTGTTGAGTTTCCTATTTCCTATTAGGAAACTCTCTCTCAAAACGTGATTATGTTAAGGCACAGGTCCTTGTTTTCATTTGAGAGGATAATGTGTAGCAGCATTGCTCAAATACTGTTAAACTGAGGACACTGTAATACACTCAAGAGGAATTAGGCGAATGCACTGTCAAGAGTCGCCTAATGCACATAATGTTTTGTTTTGGTTGTACTTATAGTGCTTTTATATTAAACTAATGATATTGTATCTCCCCTCACCCAAACTTAACAATTATTGTTTAGCTGTTTTTTTTTTCATGTAGAGGCTATAGTTCCCACATTGATTTTAGGTTTTACATTGTCTTTGTGGGAGCATTTGGTCTTACAGTGTAAACCTGTACCAAAGACGTTTGACCTGTACACACACACACACAGATGGCAGTACATAAAAAAAAAAAAAATCACTTACTGCATAATTTTTATGTATTCTTTTTTTTTTTGTTTGTCCACGGTTTATGTGTATGTTGTTATGATAATGTCCTGCGTTTATGTCCTGTGCTATTTTTGGAGTGGTGTGAGTTATGACGCATTTCAATGCAGTGATAGTATGATGCAACATGTGACTTACGAGATCTAGAGAAATAATTTTTATAGACCGTGGGTGGAAATTCCCTGAGTGTTCCCTGGTCAGTTTAAAAAGCAGTTTAAAAAGTATAGACTATCAACTATCAGAGGACAGAAGGCATGAAGCAGATTGTCTACATGAGGTTTTTCAGTTTTGGTCATATGAATAATTTACTGGCCCTATACATACAGTATGCTCATATATTCATAAATAGGCATTATACTTACTGTTTAAGATATTTTTAAGAGAAGTTCTGAGAGAATAGATGTTTTTTAAAAAAAACTGGCTAAAACGTGCATTGCCAAGCTCATTTTAGTTATTTTGGGGGATACAAACATTTACAGGCAGATTATGAAAAATGTGGTTGGGAACCACTGGATTAAAGGATGTTAAAATAAGATTAGTACTAAGCCATTGTTGACAAAGCAGCTAAATTGTTGACAATGTAGCTAATTGGTAGGCTACTCTATATTAAAGACCTGTGCTTAACTTGTGTAAACACTTGCACTGTAATTTAGCTCTTAATAACTGCTGATAATACATGAATGTGTGTGTCTGTGTGTATTTGCACACTTTTAGGGCCCTATGAAAACATGGAATCCATTCCAGCCATAAAAATGGAATTTACTGTATAACGCGGAATGTCACAGATTTAGCCAAATTTTGGATAATTTACTGTATTCTGCAGAATGTCACAGAATTTACCGAATAATTAATAATAATAAAGAATTTAAAAATAGGTCAGTACACTTAAATGAAAACGCAATAGTGTCTATAAATATTAAGCCGCACAAGATATGAATTCTGCGGCCTCAATATACCAGTACAAAAACTCATGAACAATCTCTAGAATTGCTCTGAGTCACTTCATGAGCATTTTGCCATTTCTTTTGAGACAAACGTTTGTCATCATTTACAAACAGAAACTTAAAATATAAAAGTATAAAATAAAAGTATAAATTGAAGAGACAGTGACAGCAATATATTACTTAATGTAATGATAGTACTACTAATAAAATTGTTAAAACATTCTTTTTAAGGAGCATTTACCAGAAAAAAATGTAAATATACAACACAGTATTTCTGAAAAATTAAATAAATAAATAATACATTTTTTAAAAAAATATAAAATCAATTGCTTAGACATTCCTTTGATTCAATAAATTTTAATTAAACGATTAAAAAATAATCCAGAAAAAAATAATGAAAAACACAAAATGTGATATTTGGGAGGGTATATTTGCGGGTATTTCACAGGGCTTTAAAATTTTTGTTAAACTTTTAATAAACTGCTGTTCAATTGTGTAAGTTTCATGATTTCAATTAATTAGACATGCTTTTTGATTCATATTTTTAATCTAAAAATCTAGAAAAAAAAAAAAAACATTAAACATTATTAAAATATATAGTTACCTTCAAATTTTTAGAAAAAGATCCATGTCATCGGGGGTAGTTGGCTTTAAAAAAGTTTGAATACCCCTGTTTTAGATCTGTCCTGTGACAGGTGGGTTTGACAATGCTCAGATTCAGAGCAAATGTCTAAATATAGATATAAAATAAATTTATCAGTATAAAAAACATATAAACATTTGATCAGTTTCTATGCTGTCCATCACCATACTTTGCATTTTGCTTTTGTAGAGCAGCATAGGCTTCTGTATGTTTTTTGGTTTTGTTTTGTTTTGTTTTTTTAACTGTTCAAATGAATCTAGTATACTGATTGGTTTTGCATGTCTCTTTCAGTTGTGGCCATGCTGTTATGTATCGTATTGTCATCAGAAGCATCTGATGTGCTGCAGTGCAAAGGGGAGAAACTGAGTGAAGGACAATTCTTCTTTAACATGTCATATGACGTCAAGGAGGACATCCACGACTGCGAGACCCAATGGCTTACTGATGTAAATATTTTATATCTTAAGTAAACATACAGTGATACGAATCATTTTGTGAACCCTTAGAAAATATCTGGATTTCTGCATTGATTACTAAGTCACAATTGAAAACAAAGTCTGGCTTAACTAGTAACACACAAACAACTCTTCATTTCAACATTTTATTGAAGACACTGAGTGATCACAAGGCCAGTTGTAGGGAAAATTTAAGTAAATCTCTATTTCATAATTTCTCCACAAGATAACAGTTCGTGACCCTCTTTAGAGTGGTTGGGTGATGCAACATTATCACAGTTTATTTACTATGGTTTAGAAAATGGTAATGAAATATGACAGTTAAACTGTGTCAGAACAAATGCATCATAAAAATGTCAGATAACTTTGATAGAAATACATGTAACAAAACATGGTCAGGTCAAAGTGTCAAATCAAATTTTTGGTCCCAATTTTTTTTATACATTTTACTGGTAGTCCACTGTATGAAGAATTTTAGGTTATAATATGTCACAGTTTACTTTATTTTGCTATCCTCACTTACATAAATTAATAGTGTCCTGCACCCACAAGTAAAAAAAAAATATTAAAAATTATATCTGGTGTTAGAATAATTTTTAGTTTGACTTTAATTGTGAGTTAAATTAAAGGGATAGTTCGCCCCAAAAGTAAAAATTCTGTCATTAATTCCTCACCCTCATGTCCTTTAAACCTTCAAGACCTTCGTTCAAATTCAGGAAACACAAATTAGGATATTTTTGATGAATACGAGATAGGGGTGTGCAATATTGACAATTTTTTAAAAATATTTTCTGGGATTTGATCAACAATGATAATTAGACTATATTGTTATTGTACTGGTATCTTAAGGACTACCGTGGACAGCTGACTCCTGAATTTTTTTATGCTCTTCATATTCTGTGTGGTTAGTTCACAGGCGTGATAGAAATTAATCTTTTCCAATAAGTTTAAATTGATTTTTGCCTTTTATGGGCATTTTTACCATTAAAAAGACATTTTTTTTCTAAAAGTGTGCACCATTTTTGAGTCAAATTCTTACATTTGGGCTGTTACCAACCAAATGTAATGAGCATCAACAAAATTCATCTTTGCGATGCAGAGGAAACACAGAAACTGCATCTGAAGTGGCATTTAGATATATTTACACACTGTTTAATGCAGCTCTGAGGAACATGGAATGTTTTAACCTGCAATTACAAATATATAAATAATGTTTGGAAAACGTTGAATACTGATATTTAAAATGATTTAGTAGGTGGCAGCAAGTCGTTGTGATTGAACCGAATCATTTAAACTGTTGATTCATTTAGGAACGAAACAATCATGTTGCTATAACAGGAAATATGGTGTCTAAAACTTAAGTCTCTTACACAGAAGAGAAGAGAGACACGGAAAAGAAATTGTTGAATGAAGTTGTTATTTTTGTTTTCTTGTTTCACAAAAAGTATTATCGTAGCTTCATAAAATTAAGGTTGAACCACTAATGTCACATGGACTATTTTAACAATGTTCTTACTACCTTTCTGGGCCTTGAACGTGTCAGTTGCATTGCTGCCTATGCAGGGTCAGAAAGCTCTTGGACTTCATCAAAAATATTATAATTTGTGTTCCAAAAATGAACAGGTTTGGAACGACATGAGGGTGAATAAGTAATGACAGTATTTTCATTTTTGGGTGAAATATCCCTTTAAGATCAGACTACATTTTATTAGTAATCAAACAGAAATTCAGATATTTTCAAAAGGGTTTGCAAACTTATTCTTCTCATTGCAAATGTAAAAGAGTACAATAAACAATACATTGCACATAGCATCAGTAAAAAAGTAAAAGTAAATGTATACATATGTTTATTCTTAGCCCTTCCATTCTGCTTTCCTTCATTATTCCTTCTCTCTCCCTCTCCTGATCAGGGAAAGGTGGCAGGCATTTATGATGCTGAAGGAAAAGTCAGGTTCATATTGCCAATTGTAAAGATGACAGAAAAAACAGCCATTTTAGAGACATGCCCTGAAAGGCTTGAATTCCTCCTCATGTGCCCCATCGCCAATGTAAGTATAACACTGTATAGCTGTTTTATCGTTTATATACTGCTAGGTATTTAAATAATTTAATAGCATAACCTAACTGACATAGTTTTTTTTTTGTTTTGTTTTTTGTGCAGATCCATGAAAAGCACCAGTGCTCTTGTAAGTAATTCATTTACTACTATACACTTATTTGACTGATGATAATCTTTATAAGCATGCAAGCATATCTTGACAATCAAATACTTATTACTCAGTTAAATGTGCTATTAGTAATTGAAAGAGTTTCTCTTTCTCATTAGTTTTCCCAAAACTAATAAATTGACTTTCAGCTCATTCTTTCCGTTAGATATTTTACTGCTTCTTTGCTACAGGCTTTTTATTACCTGTAAATGAAGCAGGTGTATCTTCAATACAACCAGTTTAGGGCATAGTAATATCAATTGATTAAGAACAAAACACTCTTTTATTTCCTTAGCATGTGCACTGAGTGAAATTTTTTGTGTTGTAGGCGATACCTCTTCTCCGATTACACTTCCTGAAGGTAGGGTCAGCTGCTTATACTATAGCGCTAATTTGTATCAAGCTGGAAGCTCAAATAAAGTGTTGCCACTCTACACTCGCACATTTTCAAAACAAGGCTTTTTGTAAGCTCTAATAGCAACATATTGAGTATAGCAACAATTTATAGCTACATGGCACTATCAAACACAATATTTTAAGCATAATGGAATGCAATAGTGACCACCTGCTTTTCAATGACTTTAGAAGTATTTTCCTATTCATTCTCATAATAGGAATTCTCATCATGCAGAAAAATCTGCAAAAATGGAAAGGTGGCTAAATATTCAAATCTATAAATAGGTTAGGAGTGTAGATACACTTACTTGATTACATGGCTTACAATGATTTATAGAAATGGACTGTCACTTCTGTACTCTTCTGGCACATGCTTTTTTCCAACTTGTGGGAAGTGTGGTTTTCACTGGAAATTCAGCTCTGTAGACTTTGTCTTTGCTGAATCACACTCTAAAACCATTCTCCTCTACAGAAGTATATATCATTACTTTACAATCTCAGATATATTATTATCAGTTTCTCTATATGGAAAATGAATGGGATTTTTACTTCTGGATCTGACAACTAGACAGTTTCTCCACAGAGATTTCAGAGGTTGTTTTATTAAAAGTAAAGGTGCATATATTTGTGTAAACATTCCAATAGATGGTACAAATTTAAATATCTTGATATGATAGTACAATTGTCAACATTGTCTCCCTGCCAAACATTCCAAATCTGATATTTCAATAAGATATTTTTGACAATGTCTTTTTTTGTCTATACAATGAAAGGCAGGAGGATCTAATGTTGTTTGGATTCTAATGTTCCTCCTGATAATTTACTCACCCCCATGTCATTCAAGATGTTCATGTCTTTCTTTCTTCAGTCGAAAAGAAATTAAGGTTTTTCAGTAAAACAAGGATTTTTCTTCATATAGTGGACAATGGTGAACAACGGGTGTCCAAATTGCAGATTCAATACGGCTTCAAAGGACTCTACACATTTTTTTTACAAGGAATAAAGGTCTTATCTAGTGAAACAATCTGTCATTTTCTAAAAATAATAATAAAAAAATTGTATACTTTTTAACCAGGGTGTTTGACTTTCTTTGCACGTTCGCTTTGTAAACACTGGGGCCTAGGTCATGCGTGGGGCCTAGGTAATGCGTGACCTAGGTAATGTGTGCATACAAGCTAGTGCAAGGTGAGCATTTATGGTTAAAAGTATATACTTTTATTTATTTATTTATTTATTTTTTGAAAATGACAGATCGTTCTGCTAAACTGTTCCTTGACTGGGATCGTGTAGAGGCCTTTGAAGCTTCATTGAAAAACCCTGTAATGTTTTCCTCAAAAAGCTTCATTTTTTTCGACTGAAGAAACCTATATGCTATAATTTTGTATTGTTCATGATGCTGTTTATATGCACCATTGTGTTTTTATATTCTCACATATTCTGATTTTGTTTGTTTGTTTGTTTCATAGTGGGTTTTCCTAACTGGAGCGTTTATATTTGGATTGGAGGAGGTGTGTTTGTGGTGTTGATGATTGTCATTGGCATCATTGTGGTTTATCAGAAAAGACCAAGGTGAGGTCCTCATAAAAACTGCAACAAACAAACTAAATAAATGGCTTTGTATAACATATCTTTAAATATCTGTATAATTCTGTGTTTATAGGTGTGGATATGCTCCAGGTCCTGCTAACGAGATTGTTTGATTGTGGTATGTAGCATCACTGCCATTTTATAAAATACTGCTGATGATGTGAAACAGTTCAAACCAGTATCTTTAATCTTACCTTTTTAAATTAAGTCCACAAAAAGTCCACTTCCAAAACACCATTTCACATATAATGTACTCACCCCCATGTCATCCAAGATGTTCATGTCTTTCTTTCTTCAGTCATAAAGAAATAGTTTTTTGAGGAAAATGTTTCAGCCGTAAACAATCCCAGCAGAGGAAGAAGGGTTTTATCTAGTGAAACAATCGGTTATTTTCATTAAATAAAAATACAATTTAAATACTTTTTAATCTCAAACGCTCGTCTCATCTTGCTCTCCCTGAACTCTGTGTATTCTGGTTTAAGACAGTTAGGGTATGCTGAAAAACTCCAATCGCATTTTCTCCCTCAACTTCAAAAATCATTTCAAAATCATTTCGCTGCAAAAGTACCAACTCAGTCTTTGCAAAGTGAACATGCAAAGAAAAGCAAACACCCTTAACCAAAAAGGTAAAAAAAAACGATATAGGACGATATTGAAGTTGAGAGAGAACATGAGATGGGAGTTTTTCGACATACCCTAACTGTCATGAACCGGAACAAAAACAGTCCAAGCAGAGTAAGACAAGATGAGCGTTTGACATTAAAAAGTATATAAACTGTATTATTTTTATGAAAATAATCAGTTGTTTCACTAGATAAGACCCTTCTTTGTTAACAACCACATTTGGGATCGTTTGAAGCCACACTGAAACTGCATTTTGGAAGTTCAAAATCGGGGGACCACATCTGTCCATTATATGGAGAAAAATGCTGAAATGTTTTCCTCAAAAAACATAAAAGGAAGACATGAACATATTAGATGACAAGGGGGTGAGTACATTATATGGAAATCTTTTTTCCCATCTGAATCTTTGTTAACCACATTACCATATTAGGCAGTGAATTGCAGTACAAACGGCAGTGGTACAGCTAAAAAACTTCCTTTTCCCTTTTATTTAACCACAGGAGAAACTGCATGGCACCTGGGGGTTCTTCAGTCTTCAATCATTCATTGTGCTTATATCTTTTATATAACAAGGTTAAACATTAGATAGGTGGCTAGGCTAATTTTTAGTTTAAGGAATTTTAAAGGAATTACATAATTAAAGGGCTTAAAGGGATCAAACAGATCATTAAAATAAGTAGAATTTATTCATGTTACATTTAGCAGCTTTTTATTGTCTTTTTAATTGAACTGATCATGACTCTTAACTAACCAAAATGAAGATATACAATGAAATGATATTATTTTATTATATATTATAGAATATATTTATATTTATTTATATTATATTTTTGTGTCTGTTAAGCAAACAGGCACATTTAGAATTTTACATTATTTTAAATTATACATTATATATTAAATTATACATATATTTGCAAGTGAAACTATAAATACATTATAAATATTTATTTAAAATATAAATAATTTATAATGTAACTTAATATATGTAACTTATAGTATAATTATTGATATATTTATCAGTGGTCCAGTCGGTTTGTAGGAAAGAACTTGGTAGATTTCATGGCACTATAGTGACCATAAATATGTGTGAACATAAAAGTCTTAAGTAAACATACAGGTCCAGGTCAAGTATTTCCTGTAAACTCCTGCTGTGGAAGCAAAATGAAATGCTGTGCCAGTGAGTTCACACATCTAATACACTAGTTAAATCCACTCAGCACCTGCTACAGCTTTAAAATTTGGCTTCAGATTTGATGTGTGTGTTAAACAAACACAATGATATGTATTTGTTTATCCCTATGTGCTGTGCTATCTGCTGATAAAGTTCTTTCCTTCTTGTACTGTAGCCATTGATTTATATTTATACAGTGTCCAGTATTACTTTGTGGCAAAGTAAGTGGGCACTGCTAGGTTTGATCATAGTTGTATTAAATGTTTGTTTAAACAATTATACATGTCATGAATGATGTTTAATAATATTTGCTTAGCTATTATATTGCGCAAAATAACTATACTCATTGTAATCGCTACTTTCTTTTAAGCACTTAAGCCCCTTCTGTGTAGGTGCAAAATATTTATGGGGATTTCTTTCAATAAAATGCTAAAACAACATTTCAAGTGTGTGTCTGATTTCTTTTTCTACACCTCAGATCATTTTTAAATAAACAGCAGAGCGGACAAAGGCAATTCTCTGGAAGTGCTGACTGATCACTGACCTTTAACACTGACCAAGACTGTAACTCATTATGTCATCTGACAGATAGCTCTGCTCACATATACAGTCACAGTGGCACTGTCTGACTCTGAGCTGGTCTTTGAAGTTTTTTAGTTCATTCAACACTGTCAACACGAAACCCTGTTAATCATATCTAAACAGTGAATTTGATCTAAAATCCTAATTTCAAACCGAATATTTAAAGTTAAATTTACATCACAAAACGTGTGTAGAACCATAAATAAATATTTATAAATATATGACAAAATAATTAAAAATAGTGATAATACTTTCGTTGCAGTTTATTATTTACAATCAAATTAATAAGAAGAGTGTGATAATCCTATTATATTTTTAAATAAAAAGAGAGCATTGAATAAAAATACAATTATTTATTTTATACTACATTAAAAAATACAACACTAACATTTAAATATTATTTTTTTTGTAATTAATTTTCATAATTTTTATACATCTTTTATTTTGGCAAGTTGCTAGCAAGTGTCTACACACACACACACACACACATACATATATATACACTACCAAAAAGTTTTTGAACAGTACGATTTATACCCCTGGTTTCACAGACAAGGCTTAAAGGAGAAGTCCTCTTCCAAAACAAAGATTTACAGGTAATGTACTCACCCCCTTGTCATCCAAGATGTTTATGTCTTTCTTTCTTTAGTCGTAAAGAAATTGTTTTTTTGAGGAAAACATTTCAGCATTTTTCTCCATAATTGACTGATATGGTGCCCCGATTTTGAACTTCCAAAACGCAGTTTAAATGTGGCTTCAAATGATCCCAAATGCGGTTGTAAACGATCCCAGCCGAGGAAGAATGGTCTTATCTAGTGAACGAACGGTTATTTTAATAAAAATTATACAATCTATATACTTTTTAATGCCAAACGCTCGTCTTGTCTTGCTCTCGTTGAACTCTGTGTAATGTGTCTCAAGACAGTTAGGGTATGTCGAAAAATTCTCACCGTATTTTCTCCCTCAAGTTCAAAAATCATTTCAAAATCATCCTACATCACTGCAGAAGTACCGGCCTAGTCTTTGCACAGTGAACATTGCAAAGAAGATCAAACACCCTTAACAAAAAAGGTAAAACAGTGATATTTAGGGCGATTTCGAAGTTCATTCGTTTTTTGATATACCCTAACTGTCACGAACCAGAACAAACAGTCCAAGCAGAGTAAGATAAGATGAGCATTTGGCATTTAAAAGTATATAAATTTTCTTATTTTTATTAAAATAACCGTTTTTTTACGCTAGATAAGAACCTTCTTCCTCAGCTGGGATTGTTTACAACCACATTTGGGATCACTTGAAGCCGCATTTAAACTCTATTTTGGAAGTTCAAAATCGGGGCACCATATCAGTTCATTATATGGAGAAAAAGGCTGAAATATTTTCCTCAAAAACATAATTTCTTTACGACTGAAGAAAGAAATGAAAAAGAAATGAACATCTTGGATGACAAGGGGGTGAATACATTATTTGTAAATTGTTGTTCTGGAAGTGGACTTCTCCTTTAAGCCTAGTCCTAGACTAAAATGTAAGTCTGAGCTGTTTCAAATGAAAGAAACTTGTGCTGACTGATCTTAAAATATATCAGTGTCTTTTTTCCTAAGGCAGGTTTATTAAAATGACTTAAATGTCCTAATAGAGCTAAGACCTAATCCTGGCTAAGCCCTGTCTGTGAAACCGGGCCTAAAGTTTTTAAAGAAGTCTCTTCTGCTCACCAAGCCTGCATTTATTTGACCCAAAGTACAGTAAAAACAGTACAATTTTGAAATATTTTACTAACTAAATTTATTTAAAAATGTAACTTATTCATGTGATTTCAATGCTGGATTTTTAGCATCAATACTCCTTCAGAAATGATTTTAATATTTGCTGCTCAAAAAACATTTATTATTATAATCATTATTATGGTGAAAACAGCTGAGTCGATTTTTACAGGTTTCTTTGATGAATAGGTTTAGAAGAACAGTATGTATCTGAAATAGAAATCTTTTGTAACATTATAAATGTCTTTATCATTACTTTTGATCAGTTTTAAGCATAAATTAAACAATTAATTTCTATAATTTCTTCCCTATAATTCAGTGACTATAGTGACTAGAAACACCTCATATGTTGTAGGTAGAACAGCAGAAGACAAATGTCACTACACTAAAAAGGAGTACTGGGAATTTCCAATGCACCAGAGTTTTCAGCTCATCTCAGTGGTTACAGCTGTTGCCATGTTAACATCAGAATTAAATGTTGCCCAACTGCTGGTGTAGCCAATCATGTACCACCTCACACAAGAGCAGGAAACAATGCTGACTGTAATAAACTGTGATAACCCTGTCAGACTCCTATCTGATTTAGACACTTCTGAACACCACAAATAATCACCCCACCTTCTACTTTCACCTTATTTCTAACAAGCAAACAATTTACCAGAGAAAACCCGCTCAACTTTGTGTACAATGATGTTGATATAAATATTTATTACATTCATGTTATGAAACAACACCTCTCTACAGTGTGAAACTAGTATGATAATAAGATTTCATAGTTTTGTTTATCACATTTCTATTCAATTCGAAATTAGTTCTGAAAAACTATTTGCATATTAAAAGGAAACCTTATGTCATCATAGCCACAAGAATACCCTGAGATGACCTTAAAGCACTGCACCTTAAATCATATAGCTAAAATAAATGTGTCTTTTGTGTTCCAACTTTGTATGACTTATTTTTCTGTGCTCTTCTGTTTGTATAATAGCTGCACCCAAGACTTGTGAGTCATAGAGGAAGACAGGAAGTTTTCATTAGACAGCTTGAGAATGTTTTGTGAAACAAACCAGTACATTAACACACTCTACATTAGTGTTAATGTTTCCCTACACATAAGCTTAATACACTCGCATATCATCTAGAAAAGTAATAAACAAGTTCGCATCTTAAGATAAGACTTGATAAGTAAGAAAAATATTATTCAATTTGTGACTCTCTTCAGCAACATCCAACACTGAAAGCAAAAACACTTGTGAAAAATGTGATAAATAAAAATAAATATGTATAAAAAAAAGTCTCAGGTGTCCCCAGAATGTGTCTGTGAAGTTTCAGATTTATCATTTTCGTGCACATCTCTTTAAATGCAAATGAGCTGCTGCTCCCCACGCCTTTTCAAGAATAGGACTGTGCCTTTACAGCTCACACCTCAGATATTCTGCTAAAAACATCATGTCGATCGTACTGAAATCATGTGTTTTAAAGCCATTTTAGTTTAAACTTATGATATACAGTTCTCTGAGTGCACACACCCGAAGCACGTGGATTATGGGACGGTACTATTATAACTAGATAAAAAAAGTTTGTGAAGACAAACTTGTGCTAGCATGTTACTAGCATTATTAGCAGGTTACTAGCATTTTTCTAGCATGATTAACATGTTGCTAACATGTTTCTAGCATGATTAGCAAGTTGTTAGCATGTTTCTAGCACGATTAACAAGTTGTTAGCATTTTGTTAGCATTATTAGCAGGTGCTAGCTTGTTTCTAGCATGATTAGCAGGTTGTTAGCATTTTGTTAGCATGATTAGCAGGTGCTATCATGTTTCTAGCATGAATACAGTATAATTAGCAAGTAGCTAGCATGTTTCTACCATGATTAGCAGGTTGCTAGCATGTTTCTAGCACAATTAGCAGGTGCCAACATGTTTCTAGCTCGATTAACAGATGTTATTAGCATGATTCTAGCATGATTAACAAGTTAATATTATGTTCCTAGCATTATTAACAAGTTACTAGCATGATTCTAGCATGATTATCATGTTTCTAGCACGATTAGCATGTTAATAGTGTGGGATTACAAATTTAAGGATCTGTTTAATATCTGCAGATCCCAAATCCTAACATAACATCATATAAAAATCTAAGGTGATCTACATTGTATTGGGCATTTAACGTAAACATCTGTCTGCAAAGTTTTAGTTCTTGTGACTTATCCTTGTGATGTTGATAGTGCAACTATGGTGCTCAAACCATTTGGTGATGTCATTATGAGTATTTGGATAGGTCTGCTGAGGTGTTACAGTTGGGGGAAGGGTAACGTCCTGCATCCTCTGTTCTTGATCTGATTAAAGGATGTCACCTCTGAGTACAGTGTCAGTATCTCTAAGGCCCACCTACTAAATGTATATAAACTACAATGTATCACTGCCTTAGTCAGACTACTTTTGACGACTGCAGCAACGCACAGCTAGTATCACTTCTGCTTCAAGATATCCAAAACGTCTCCTGGTTTCTAAGAAAAAGTTTACAACAATAGCATAATTCTTTCTATGTCCCTTTTTAATATTTTACATATATTTTTCTATGTCATGGGGGAGCGAAATCTGAGTGGCTCATTGTTTCACAAGCTTGCAAAAAAAAAACTTACAAAAAATTGTACTGGGTTGTTCTTTTTCACATTTTCTGGGTTGGTAGATGCACCGGAGACCCAATAATAGCACTTAAACATGGAAGAAGTCATATTTTAATGATATGATATGTCACCTTTAATATGATGTCATTTGTACAGGCGTAGTATAATTTATGTCAATTTTCTTGTTTTTATGTGCTGATGATAACTGATAAGTTAGGACATCAAATAATTAAGCAGAATTTACATTTAAATGACTTAAAGCACTTGTTTCCATTGTCTTGATAATTCTACACTTTATTTAGGTTACAGTTAAAGGTCCTAGAATAAGTAAAGTTTTAAATGTCTGTGATTATTACATTACCAGCAATCATGCTTCCTCTAATGGAACCTAATTCTGGCTGATACTGCAAATGTTGCAATAGTAAATGTGAATGCTAACACTTTTTTTCTGCAACATGTGCAATATCAGCCAAAACTAGACGCTGCTGAAATATACCTCAAATGTCAGACGGTCCCTTCCACCGGTCACTACTGAATATAAAAGCTTATAAATTCATCATGTATACCTATTCTATTCTAAATATGTCATATAACGTGAAGCCATTTGGATTTATTTATTGATGCAGTGTCTGCTAAGTTGCAAGCATTATACACATACACGCTTTTGTAATATTTCATAAACCATTTACTCATTTCATAAAAAAAAAAAATCCTGAAGCAGGCTGTTTTAAGTTTTTGAGTTTCCTCAACTCCTAATTATTTACAGTGCATCCTGCAAGTGTTTACAAGCTAACACATAATGTATATCTACTGACCTGTTAAGAACACACAGCCGTACAATAACAGGATGTTGAATACTGGGATACACCAACGTTTGTCAAGTCAAACATTAAATATGTCTTACCGAGCTGGTATCCATTTTCAGAAAAGTGCAGGCCACAGTTTTCTTCATCCAATCAGCATGGTAATCCACAGTTCAGAAAAATAAAATATAGATGTTCTGCTTTACTTTTTGTATGTTTGCAGCTCTGTTACAACTGAGCTGCATAACATTACTGAAACTGCTGAAAGGGTTCCAAGTCCAACCCTAAACCACCAGCTGCGTTCCTGAAAATTAAACATTATTAAACAGTATTAGACTACAGCGAAGGATAAGGATAAAATAAAATAAATAAATAAATAAATACATAGAAAAAAAAATAACCTTTTGAATGACATGAAGGTGCGTATATAATGACAGTTTTTGTTTCAGCTATCATTTATTTTTGATTTAGTTTTGTCTGTGTTGACTTTTAGGCCATGTTCACACAGCAAAACAGTGCTTTCAGCATATGCAACTTTAATTCTTTCTTGATTGCATCCAAAAGCAACAAATAAACCTTTGCCTAAATGTCCCTGCCTTGTTTTACAGAGGGCTTTTCAGCATGACATAGACAAAAGATGTACAGTAATTTTGCAGTTTTGTGACTGCCTCTGTTTCCTTCCTCTTTAATATTCTTCTTTAGCAGGACAGATGTGTCATATAAACTTGCTAAACCTTCTCTGTTTTCTTACTTTCCCCCCCTGCCATAGGAAGGTACTTTCCAGTTGCCTTTAAAGATACACACAAAAAACATGACCAAGGACATTTTGTATTTTTCAATTCACCTAACAGCAAGTTATTTTGGAGATGGGTGTTTATGCATCTGGCTTCTATTGATTTTTATATTCCCCTGTCATATTAGCATGTTATGAACTGCTTTTGTAGTTCATTAGAGTTTTGTATTTACATAGCAAATTAAAGTTTCCTTCACCAGTTTGAGGATTCATGTGTAAGCCCTGGGGACTGAGAACAAATCACAATATTTCAATTCTACCGCAGGACTAACAGTTCACTGATTACTTTATCTAATTATACAACAAATAAGGCAATACTTTGTAATTGCATAATATATGAGTGATTCTGAGTGTGACAGTGTGTGAATAAGTAATATAAGGATGTAGTAAAGCAGACTGATTAACATCAGAGATGAATTAGTAACATGAATGAGTAATATGAAACAACATAGACAGTGTCTTTGCAGAACTGCAGGGTTAAGTTTCACTGACAGCAGACATGATGCACCTCCTCATAAACTACAAAGCCAGCTACTTTAAGTAACTAACTAACTGCTGGAGTGTCACAACAACCATAGCGGCAGGCAGGTTTTGACATGAAAAGGTGAGATTAATGTCCAAAATAGGAGGGCCAGTTGCATAAACTTAGGCTCTAAGTTAAGACAGTGTCTAAACAACTAGCAGTTAGCCAAGGACTAATAAGCCAAATTTATTGAATTCAATTTACTGGATTAAAAAAAATTATGACTAGTTTTAAAGGAAAAAAATTAGCTGACTAACTTTTAAGACTAGTCTTAACTTTTATGCAATCCAAGCTGTTTTTCTTTAGCATCACCTCGCAAATGTGAAAACTGTAATTTTTTTGAACTGTAATGGAATTCATAGTGTACTGATAACAGTTTTCTTCTTCCCACAGATGTCAGCAAAGTCCCTATAAGACAAGTAATTTTACTTGGCAGCCATCTTTGGGCATGCAAGTGCAGCTCCTATCTCTTTGAATGGGGAAACATCAACTTCTCCAAAACTGTTCACTTAGCTCACAAATAAATTTCATATTTGAAGATTTGACAACAACAGGCTTATAAAACTTGTTTCTTATGTTTAAAAACTGTTAAATGGCATTTATTTTTGATGCTAGACTACCCAATGCACAGTCATGAACACGAGGAAGTGAAGCATAACAGCAGCTGCAGTGAGGCAATGACTTTACTAATCAACGATTGCATCTTTTGTTTAGAAGGCAGGGCTTATTCGCCATATTGGGCATTGCACTTTCTCCCATAAGTAATAGGAGTGCACAGTCGTCCTATATATAATGTCTTAAAACAGTGTCTAGGAAACTTAAAACAAAAAAAAAAAAAAAAAAATTGGGGGAAAATAAATAAATAAATAAATAAATAAATGGAATTTGAGGGGGAAAATAAGATGGATTTCATAGGACCCTGCAGATGCCAGAAGCACTCTAAATCTGATTGCTGACACCTCCTAATGTTTTATGTTTTAATTAACTTCAAATCAAATTATAAACTTTATAAATAACTACAAATAATTTAGATACAACTAAATATTTACTTTACCAGCAGTGTAGTTTTTCACAACCAATGATAAGAACAACTGTGACTCATTAAAATACATATTTAAGGTTTTGATCAGGTTAGGGGGGTCGTCAGGGCTAATAATTCTGTGCTTGAGCCCCGAACGATTTTCCTCTAGCCCTGAATGTGTTTGCATCGCCTTATGATTTCCGAGGAATTCACTGAGTTTGTCAAAGTTTGAATGAATGAATCACAAGCCGGTCATTACACTTCAATCAAATCGCGATGTGGACTATCTGTAAATACTGGGCCGCAAAATACCATTGAAATATGAATCATGCATGTTCTGCGTGTCTCTTTATGAATGAATGGTGCAGACACAGGCTCGGTTTCCTTTACTGCACAAGCGCGCGTGACGCTCGGGGTGATTTCATAATTTCTGCCATAGAAAATGCATAAACAACATCTCCAGAAGTGCTCTGAGAGTACTTTGTGACCACTTCACCGTTTCATTTGAGTAAACCAGGGCCATATACTTACAGAAGTGTAAAGGTATTCACGGAAACCCGTCAAAATACAAGTTCAGTACCAGAAATACATCACTATCATTCAGTAGAATGTCCGTACCTACAGTACTACTACCATTGTTGAAAAATGAATAAAACTTTATTTCTTCCATCTTTTAAATTTTAATAGTACATCCCCTTTATTTGCCAAAAATAAAATTACATTTTCACTAATTAAAAAATAAATTAATATTTTCATTTGAAATAGTATTAGAATATAATTTCGAATGAATATTATTTTCAATATGAAATAATTAATTATTTATTTCATAATCAGAAAAAAAATTAAATGCACAACGCAGAATTTCATAAGGCTGTTGTAGAAATAAATGAAAGTTGTTTTATGCATTTAAATAAACATGCTAAAACAAATTTGGTAACAATAAGGTGTATTTTAAGCATATGTATAAACATAAGGTGAGAAAAAAAATTTCATAGGGCCCTAATAACTTAATTATTGATAAATTGACTTTAAATTGTATACGTTTCATTCTTTTAATTAATTACACATCTTTTTTGATTAATAATATTACATTTAACCATTAAAAAAGGAGTCCAAAAAAATAAAACGGAATTTGGTAAATAAATAAATAAATAAAAATACTTTAATATGTTTGCTATTTGCAGTGATTACGATTTATTATTTATTTTTTTATTGTGTAATGTTGTTTTGTGCTAAGGTGAAGTATGTGAACTAAGATCGAAAGCACAATATGACTTTGCTCACACGATGAGTTCATGGTCCGATATTTTCATAGTATCAGAAGAGAGGAGTCAGGCCATAAACCTTTTTTATTTGTTCAATTTGCACAATGAACATGGGTTAACTTGGAGCTCTTATTTTTGAACTCTCAAAGTACACCAGAATAGTGACTTTAACTTTAAAATATATCAGATTTTCTCCTGGGGGCTTCGGGTATAGAAGGATCCAGGTTCACCCACCTGTGTCTAACAAAACGTTAGAGTATGATACGTACGTAGCCCTAGATGTTTTGCCACCAGCCCCAGATGTTTTCAAATCCTAGAAACGCCCCTGGATCAGGTGTTCGTGTCTAAGGCAATCCTGATCAAACAGCTGAATAAACAATCATAAATGAATTAGTCTACTAAAAAGGCAATCTGACTGACATGTAAAGTAACCAAGAACAGTTAGTTAACCTATCTCAGTTTGTGCACTTTGTCACCAGCCATTCACACCAGATCTGTTCGGCTGACTGTGATATCAGCGTCTGTACTTTTATATTTACCCACACATGCTGCAGATATTCCCTTTTTAGTGAGCTACCTCACTTTGAGTTGGGAATTCTTGGATGTGTTCGCAACCACGACTGGAAAATTATAACTCTCGAAGACCCGGAAGACCTGGCATAAGACCCGGTCTGACCCACATCCGTTCATTCAGACACAACCTCTCATATCGCTACATTCATCATCATGGACACCGGTCTGTTGTTTCTTGTTTTGCTCACGTGCTTTTCTATAATCGAGACACTCGAAGGTAAAATTGTATATTTGCCATTTTAATTCCATATTGATGTTAACGAAAATGCATTGAATAACTTTGATGATGTGCACCGATAAAACCGAAAGACAACCTGTCGTTTCAACGTACCGCTAGAGAGTACAGTTAAATAAAAACTTCAGGACAGTTTTAATGCTGGGATTACGACAGACTTGATTAATTTGATGAATTTCTCGCAGCAGGTGAAACGTGTGTTGGAATTCGGAGAAAAGATTCCTCCTATGACTTCCACCTGCCCGACGCTGTGGTCGAGAACATGCAAGACCTCAATTGTGATGCAGAGTGGACTATTGATGTAAATATCAAAACCGGTTCTCCTCTGACAGGCAATTCAGCGTTTTATTTCATTTTAACGATAAATCTATTGAATAATTAATAGAGAAATTAAATGACACCACTTAGGGTACCCTGGAAAGGCACTTCGTTGCTCCCAAAACGCTAAACAAAACTTTTTTTCTAAATTCCTGTTTTTTGAATATGAGAATGCATAGAATTTGGGGTAAAATCCCCCATAATAAGGCTAAAAGTCCATGAAAAAACTCCCTGTGTTAAAAATGGCATAAGGTTTCCTGTTATTAAACTTCGAAAATGTGCCTTATTATATAACTGCTATCTAGATTTTATTTAGATTATGTCACTGTAGCACCCCCTAGTGGATTAATGCTCTAATTTCTGCACTTTTTCTGAGACTATCACTGATTGTTAAAACAAAAATAGTTTTGCCATGTCTTGTATTAGGGGCTTTAGTAATATTCAACCAGTAAAAGTTTCACCATGTTTACTATATGTCTCACAATTCTCCACTAGCGATTCACAGCAGTCCTGGATGGAAAGTTAGCACACTATTCTCTTCCCTTCAAAAATGTAACCCGTCATGGAATCAGTGTGTCTTACTGCCGATTTTTAGTCAAATTCCACGTCTCTTGTCCTGTGAGTTCACTAACCATCATTCATCTTCTTACAGTAGTTTTACCGCTCTTGATTTTAAGGATTGTATCTATTGTACAAATTGAATGCTTTTTGATTCTCTTGTAGAAATATGTGAGGCAACTCCTGTGTTCTTGTGAGTACTTTTTCACTTTGTATCGTTTCGCTTGTCGTTCTCCGCATTAACAAAAGCTATACAAAAATATTATTACAAAAAGATAGAAAATGGCATTCAATTCTGTCTCTCATTTTAGGCATCAATTCAACCAGCATCGATACAGTTTTTAGCACAACTCTGCCATCTGGAGGAGGTAAACATTTAAATCTTACTACATCGTGTTACTTTTGCACTGGAATAAAATAACCTAAAATGTTTAGTCCAGCACTGGAGCAGAACACATAATCAAAATTTCCTTAGAGTGCACAGCAATTATGTCTTAAGAAAATAGTTTTAGGTATATAGTATTACATGGAGATTTTGTAAATGCATTTTGTAAATGTTTTGTAATGTAACTGGATTTACAGATGCCATCAAGACTGGTTCATCAGTGAGACAACACTGTAAGTATAGTCTGTAAAACACTGATGAATGACCAAATACCCAGCATTTGCAAAAAGTGATCAGACAATAACATTTTACTACTTTACTACTGTCTGACTGGTTAAAATACAGTATGACAGATGGCAGTGTAGGGACAAACCTTTATAGACATTGCAAATCAGTATGGACATCATTTTAGCATTGAAGTATACCTTCATAACAAGCTTAATGCAAATCACATGCACAGTGTTTCTTACCGGACTTCACTGTCTTTGTTATAGTTGCAGTTCAGAAATTCCACACAAAACAGAAGAGTAACAGCAGTAATAATTATCCTCATTTTGTTGTTGGTCGAGGGTATGGAACCACAGACTGCAAAAACTGCAAAACATTTTCTCTCTCTAGATTTTCTATATGTTGTTATAATCACCACCCTAAAATTCCTGTTTTGCAAGCCACTCGTAAAAAAAAAACAAATTCAACGGCTGAGTTCAGTGTCGTAACTCTGTTGCGCAATCTCAAAAAGCAAACTGCAAACTCAGAGAATTCTCTTTGGAAGCTTTTAAATATATAAACAGGAAATGAGGAAATGAGGAAGCCAAACAGAGAAAGGAAAACATTATTGTGGTGTTACAACAGAGTTTACAACAGAGAGTTTACTACTATAAGTATATTTTACCATGTAAAAATGTATTAAAAGGGAGAACACATTATGAAAACACATTATGAGCATTATTTTGACATGTGACTATTAGAACATTTGTACCTTGTATATCAGTGTATGTATTTTTCATAAGTGTCATGACACTTGTGTATTTTTTGTTGTATACATTGACATTTTGGTGAAATGTTGTTTTCTACAGATTGCGCCATTGCTGTTGCTGGCACTTTTGCCCTAGCCCTTATCATTTTGGCTTTCCATATCTGCAGAACAAACAGGTATTTAAGACATATTGTTTTATATGCCATTAATGTTTTTTGTGCCATATGCACAAAAACTAAAACACTATTTTCAATTTTCTAGCACTGCAAAAAATGCTCCAGATGAACAAAAGCAGCCTGGTTTAGTAGAATAATCCTGAGGAGGCAACTGTAGTTGCCCTTGAACCCATGGCGTGGAGTCATAAGAACACATGATTGTATATTGTAAGACATATTATTATGTTATATTTTCCTATATTATATATAGGANAATATATATATATATATATATATATATATATATTTATATATATATATATATATATAAAATATTATTATTATTATTATTATTTTAAATTAAATTCTATTATACAGTTGAGGTCAAAAGTTTACATCCCCCTTTTTAGAATCTGCAAAGTGCTAATTATTTTACCAAAATGCATGTTATTTTTTGTTTAGTATTGACCTGAAGAAGATCTTTCACATAAAAGATGTTTACATATAGTCCACAAGAGATAATAATAGCTGAATTTATAAAAATGACCCAGTTCAAATGTTTACATCCCCTTGATTCTTAATACTGTGTCGTTACCTGAATGATCCACAGCTGGTTTTTTTACGCTGACTGATGCTCCAGAAGGAAAAATGATGCATTAAGGGGGAGTAAAAACTTTTTGAATGTGAAGATCAGGGTAAATTTTACTTATTTTGTCTTCTGGGAAACATGTGAGTATCTTCTGTACCCTCTAAAGGGCAGTACTAAATGAATAAATATGACTTTTAGGCAATGTACACATCTTCATTCTGTCTAAAAGTTTTCAGTCCCATCTCTTAATGCATGGTTTTTCCTTCCCGGAGCATCAGTGAGTGTTTGAACCTTCTGTATAGTTGCTTATGAGTCCCTCAGTTGTCCTCAGTGTGGAAATTTGGATCTCAAAATTATAGTCATTGTTGGAAAGGCTTCAAATACACAAAAATGCTGGAAAACCAAAGAATTTGTAGGACCTGAAGGATTTTTTCTGAAGAACATCGGGCAGTTTAACTGTTCAGAACAAACAAGGGACTCATGAACAAATGTCACTACATAAAATAAAATAAAATAAAAAAAACACAGCTGTGGATCATTCAGGTAACAAAGTATTAAGAATCAAGTGTATGTAAACTTTTAAACGGGGTAATTTTTATAAATTCAACTATTATTGTCTCTTGTGGACTATATGTAAACCTCTTTTATGTAAAATATCTTATTCAGGTCAGATACTAAAAAAACAAAAACATGCATTTTGTATGATCCCTCTTATTTTTGATAAAATAATTAACACATTGTAGATTCTTAAAGGAGGATATAAACTTTTGACCTCAACTATATCATATTTATATTTATATTTATATTATATATTTTTATATAATATTTAATTATATTATATAGTCCAAAACTGGGATTTTTCACTGTTTGTATTACTCTGCTTGTCTGTATTTGCAAGTTGCATTACTGGGGAGAATTTTTTATTGATTCTTGGCTAATAGGTGATGAGAAGTGAGGGTTTTTATGTCTTTTGGATGTCTTTTTTGTATAAGCAAGCTCCTGAAGTTACTTAATATTACTCAAGTTAATCAATATTGTATAAAACCAATTTAACAATATGCTTTTGGATGCCACAGAACTCACAAAAGTGTATGTGGAAGTGGAACAACATCAAATTTCTCTCATTGCACAATAACTTCTGCAATGTTGCTTCACTTCCACTACAGATTCTCTCTGGTTAGAGAAACACAGACACAAAGTGACACAAACAGTGAAATATCAAAGAGTTTTACAGAATATAATCACTGTTGTACTATTATATTATATTATATTATATTATATTATATTATATTATATTATATTATATTATATTATATTATATTATATGTGACCCTGGACCACAAAACCAGTCATAGGTTGTTTTTTTTTTGTTTTTTTTTTGAGATTTATACATCATCTGAAAGCTGAATAAATACTTAATATCCTAATGATTTGTGGCATGAAAGAAAGAACAATAATTTTGACCCATACAGTTTATTTTTCGCTATTGCTACAAATATACCCATGCTACTTAAGACTGGTTTTGTGGTCCAGGGTCATATTATATACTATACTATTATATTATATTATATTATATTATATTATATTATATTATATTATATTACATTATATTATATTATATTATATTATTAGGGCTAATATAATGTTTATATCTTTGTATTTTCTCCCTGAATATATACAATAGTTCCCTGTCTCTGTTGTGTTTTATAACTTACCATAAGAGGGCTCTGTCTACAAGGTTACATAGTGTTGCTTGTGTTTATCTGTTAGCCTTCTGAAGTATTTTTGTTCGTGACTGTAAATCTTGTTTGCTTGTAGCTCTGGACACTCTTATAGGGCTTTTTTTAAATTATTTATTTCAGGTTTTTCCATCCTTACCTTTTATTTAATCTTTGTGTTTTGGGAAATTCTGAAACTGTCATTAAACTTTGCGAATGACTATTAACTTACTCGTCTTTGAATCTGTCGAGTCATAATCAAATCAAAACTGTAATGCATTAACGCTTGAATTTGTGAACGTGTTTGAACAAGGAGTGCTTTCAAGATTCAAGAACATTTCTCTGAACTGACTTTCTTTGAACGCGAGTCAACAAGTGCAAAGTTATTTTTTAAATGTTTAATTTCGCCGTTAGGTTGATTGTACGGTTAGCTATAACCAAGCGACCTTGCCTACGTGAAGTGAAGAAAGATTTAGAAAAGGTTACTAAAAACTAGCTAAGAAATATAGCGTTGAAAACCAACAAAATCTCACTTACCGGTGTTCAACAGCCTTACATGCCATCTGTCTCAGACAGTAGCTGTTAGATCGAATGACACAGCGAACTAATTCGGTGAGTTAACCAAGTCACCACTTTGTGTTGTTGTTGGCTTATTTATTGCCATGACGCGTTGCTAAATGGAGTAAATGATATCATAATTTCATCATAAATTATATCATCCAAGGGAGCTCACTAAGAATCGAGTCCACAGAGCCCACGAACGGTATGAATTGTTTATGTGTATTTATTATTTATTTATTTATAACTCTACTGTTGGCAAAAATGAGCAGAATTTCTAATAATAGGAAAACAATAATTAGATTACAATAGATAAAAAAAAATACAACAATAGAAGCTAAAAGAGAATTTTATGTATTTTAAACTGATAAGAGTCGGTGGATCGCTCTGAAAAAAGCATACGGAAGTGTATGTTGCTTAGCGACAGAATGCTTAAGGCACGTCAACATCAAGCGCTTGGGGACAACAGCGTGCTGTGATGGCGGAGAGAAACACACTGCAAAAACTCGATTTCGGCGCTTTAAGTCCCGAGCAGCAAGAAAAGCTGCATCACTTCAAGGTATTTCTTCTGCTGGAAGTTATTAACGAATCCTCAGATTTTATTGTCGCTGGATGAAGTTCTACTAATTAACCTCGTAGCTTTACAGAACAGTATAGACATTTATTAAATAAATTGCATTCGTTTTTGAAAGCAAAACCCAAATTGCGTATGATTTCACATACAGGTCAAGACCCGGGTAGCTAATGAAAAATATTTAAGGTCTCATCCAGAGGTGGAAATGTTACTAAGTGACTTCTTAAGGTCAGTCTTTGTGTTTTATGTCCCATCAAGATCACACAACCATTTTTTATTCGTCCATACTCACTCACTCTTTTTAACAGGGGTGTGTTTCTGAAAAGGCCTACAGATATTCGTGAATTTGCAGCAGGTAAATTTGTATTGGACACATTTGCACACTTTCTTGCAAGTCGCTTGGTAGAATCTTCTGATAACATGCTTTACATTTGGAATGTTAATATTCTACTTCTCAGATTGAATATGTTCTTCAAATGTTACGAGAACAGTTTGTCTTGAGCTCAATCTTTTTATTTGATTTTATAATAATAATAATTTGTACTTGCATGTGTGAAATACTATACTCTTCAATTAAAGCCATCTGTTTTTTCCAGATCATTTCAGTGACCCAGGACTGCCAAAGAAAATCCATGCGCAAATGAATATCCATAATACGTGAAAAATGTGGATTTGTGGTGTTTTTTAATGAAAGAGAAAAAAATACAATGTGTGACTGTCATGATCCCTCCACATACCTGTTTTAAAAGCATCTTTGTTGTTCCTATTTATTATCAGTAACAATTAGTGTGTGTGAGTACCATGGGAGAGGGCAGTCCAAGTCCAATGCTAAACGAGTCCACAAAGACAAAAGTCGAAACAAGCTGCATTGAACAGGTTATTCTGTTCTTTAAACTGCTCCTATTACGGATTAAAAAAAGTTTCATATTTTGGTTTGGGGAGTCCCCAACAACAAGCTGACATGCATGCAAGGCCATAAAACACTTTTGTTGTCTTATAATATGCATTTATTTTTACCTTATTTGCTCAACGACTCCCAAACGGTTCGTTAAAACGAATCATCTGTCCAAACCACGCCTTTTCTGACATTAATCTGCGGTGATTGGTCCGATGACACAGTCTTTTGTGATTGGTTTAACGTTACTGCGTGCAGCGAATTTCAAACACGGACCGCCCATCACCGTTACTCTAGCCCACAACTCAGTGGTAAACAACAACACCCAAACAGCCTTAATATATGCGTCAGCCCAACGCAGAAACCTACTGATAAAGCACTGCAGCTTGTACACCAATATTGGTCTATTCTTCAACTTCAAGTAATAACAATGACAAACATTCACTATTCATCGACACATTTCTAGACAATATCGAGTGAACAGATAAAGTTGTCAGTCTGTTAGTCAGAGACCTACGAGCTGCGCGGAGCGAACACAACACACACAACTAAATACGTATTTTGCATGATGCAGAGTAACGTTACATGAGAGCAACACGTTTTAAAGGATTACTCCACTTTCAGAATAAAAATGTCCTGATAATTTACTCACCCCCATGTCGTACACGACATAAAGTCACACCACATAACACACAACTACGTATTTTGAACGACCGCTAGAAAATACAACCATCAATTATTAATCACACTTACAGGTAGAGGTTCAGAGATGCAAGTCGGTGCTGTGCCGAAATCGGTGACCTATAGAGAAGAAGTATGACTAGGTGTCGCTGTTCAGCAAATGTTCGCGCGGGAGCGCGCACGCTTTAGATCAGACGCTGTAAACGAGCGGTGCTGTAAAAGATATTTCATGTCTTAAGACTAAAGCAAACTGGACAATCTAGATACTGTCACCAGCATCTAAATGTTTATATAGGAAAGAAATGAAAACATTAATGCTGTATATCTTATCTTTATTCTTATTACTAGTTTTTGTAATTACCCTACAATGTTGGAGATCTACAATTTGTTTCTTACAAATTCTTATGGTTGCAGGTTGCAGTTGGCCAGGGTCACTAAATCTGACAAGTAAAATTTCATATAGTTCATATAGTGGCAAAAAGATTGTTTTTCCCCAAGGCATTGTTAGATGCTAGTGTTTTCTGTCATAACTATGCAAACATTTGATTTCAAACCCAGTATCATAGCTATAAAACTATTTCTTGTTATGACGTTATTTATGTT
>JAHKKF010469705.1:0-13598 GCA_019740295.1 Labeo calbasu | reverse complement strand
TATGGCATTGTTCATTCTTACAGTATGTGTTCTGTTCAAAATCTTAAACACTAGTTCAACTATAGTGCACAAACTCTACTTATTATGTATGGTTAAAATATGCAGATTTTTTTTTTTATTCAGTCCTGGCGTCCATTGTAGTGGACATGAGAAAAATCTAATAGAAAATGAGTTTGCACAAATCTTTTTTTTTTAGACTCATTTATATGTTGGAGAAGAGCAAATATCAAGGGGGAAAAAATTTTTTTGTCCAGTCAAAAAAATTCAGGTCTGAAAGGGTTAATATAAAAACCTAATAGAGGGTTTTTACGGTACGTCATCATTCGTGTTTATTATCATTTTCAGTCAGGTAGGTGCGATATTAGACTAATATCTTAATTAATACTGCTTGTATGTATTTACCACCTATCAACTTTAGTTCGTCAAAATATTGCACCCTGTTCTTCTTACTAAGACCTTCTCTATATGATTCCACATGTTTTTTTTTCGTGGTTTAGACAACATAAATTAACAGAACAACATATTCGTACTGTTTCGAGTGTCGTTGATATGGCGCGCATCCGGGTGACCAAACTGACTAAACTGTGAAGTGCTAACTCTCTTTGGTATAATGAAGGCAAATTTTAAGTCCAGCCAAGACATTAACAACATAAATTCAACAACAAAAACGCACTTCAAACTGTTGCCTTTATTTATTTATTTATTTTAAACACTCTTTTTTTTTACTGAGGACTGTTTGTGTTCACTAAAATTCTCAGCAATTTAACAAATAAATGAGCTAAAGAAAAGACAAATTAGATTATGAAAGAAAGATGCAGAGTGAAAGAGAAAGAATGACACGGACTGCAAGAGAAAGAGAGAGAGAGCATCCCTTAGGAGTTCTGTCGAGTCTTTTTCTGCATGCGTGAACAGTAAATGTATTTTCACTTGCTAATTAAAAGTTTCGTTGTGTTTATTTTCATTTGTGCTGCTCCATTTTCGTGCGGCCTACATTTTCCCTGAATGTCTCTTTGCTCTTTTCGTAAACTCTATGAAATGACAGCTAGCGTGACACAAGAAACAAGCGATAATAGCGACAGCGTCCTCAGTTCCAGTACTGACTAACTGATTCTTGATAAATGTGCTTCAAAGCATCACATTATGAGCAAACACATTGATCTTCTGAAATCAAGAGGTTTGATGTACTGTTTAAACAACTCAACAACTTCCTCCCTAGTCCAGAAACAGCATCAATTTAAACTAAACAGCAAGTGCTTCATGAGGAGCAAAAATCATTATTTTTTAGATTATTTTATTTAGTCATGTCTGGCCCAAATCCTTTTGGATCACTGAAATCCAAATTTCTCTCAGTTACTGTAGAAGTCAGTTTACTGGCTTTGTGCTCAAGTCATTAATCTGTAACGGATATTTTAGTACAATGTCTAAACAACCAGCAGTGCGTCATTCCTAAATATCTGAAAAACTAATCAGAATTGGGTGCAGTGTGAATCAAGTCAAAAACATTGAGAAACCTGTGACACACAAAGAGAAATACATTACCACATGACCGCTCACATTTACTCAGCTACAACACATATGTGGTATGTGCAACTTGTGCAACTCATGAGCAGCTTGGCCCACCTAATCACTGTGAAGAAATGAAGAGATACCATGATCCCTAAACGCCATAAGACAAAACTATTTATCCAGCTGGTATTTAATGATAAGAGTAAGAGGCAAAGTCTGTGCTGCTCTCGACTGTCAGAATTAGAAACAAGCAGCCTTGACCTTAAAGGAATAGTTCATCCAAAAATGAAAATTTGCTGTATTCACCCTCAGGCGATTCAAGATGTAGAGTTTGTTTCTTCATAGGAGAAACATACTTGCTCACCAGCAGATCCTCTGCAGTGAATGGGTGCCGTCAGAATGAGAGTCCAAACAGCTGATAAAAACAGTGTTTTAAATCTATCAAGCTTCTGATTCAGACAAGATGTCTTTTCACTAGAGAGAGCAGTACTGGGACTCATATACAGTTGGGTTCAGAAGTTTACAAACACCTTGCAGAATCTGCAAAATGTTAATTATTTTACAAAAATAAGATGCTATTTTTTATTTAGTGCTGACCTGAATAAGATATTTAATGTAAAAGACATGTACATATAGTCCACAAGAGAAAATGTGACCCTGGACCACAAAACCAGTCTTAAATAGCACAGGTATATTTGTAGCAATAGCCAAAAATATCATAGGTCAAAATGATCGATTTTGCTTTTATGCCAAAAATCATTAGGATATTAAGTAAAGATCATGTTTCATGAAGATATTTTTAAATTTTCTACTGTAAATATATCAAAACTTAATTTTTGATTAGTCATATGCATTGCTGAGAACTACGTTAGGACAAATTTAAAGGCAAATTTATATTTTTATATTTTGCACCCTCGGATTCCAGATTTTTAAATAGCTGTATCTCAACCAAATATTGTCCTATCCTAACAAAAGCATATTTATTCAGCTTTCAGACCCAGTTCAAAAGTTTACATATGCTTGATTCTTAATACTGTGCTCTTACCTGAATAATTCACAGAATCAAGTGTGTGCAAACGTTTGAACAGGGTCTTTTTTTTTTTTATTCAAATATTATTTTCTCTTGTGGACTATATGTAAACGTCTTTTATGTGAAATATCTTATTCAGGTCAGTACTAACTAAAAAATAACATGCATTTTGTATGATCTCTCTTATTTTGGGTAAAATAATTAACATTTTGCAGATTCTGACGGCACCCATTTACTGCAGTGGTTCCGTTGGTGAGCAAATGATGAAATGCTATATATTTTCAAATGTGTTCCAGTGAAGAAACAAATTCATCTACATCTTGGATCGTCTAAGTGTTAGTAAATTTTCACCATTTTTTCATTTTGGGTGATGTTTCTACACAGATTGTCTTATGAATGTAATTCCGGCTTTGCAAAGAGACTGTTATTGCAGCATAGGGCCAACTAAACTGGACCAGACAGACAACCCACAACCTATAACTAAGCATTGTTACTCACTTCAGACTAAAAAGAAGGCGTTTGGCTCTCTGAAATAAATAAATAAAATATTTATAATATTACAAGGCCCCTGTACGCATTAATCATCAATGGAAGCGTTTTCATGTTACATATGCTTCCCATTTGAACTGCATACAGGAAGTGGGTATGGCCTCAGTTTTTTGTAATTGTTTAGGACGTGTTTAGGAAACATTCATTATCATTCCTAACGATTGAGTCTACTGTGCGTTTAAGTGCCACTCGAGTTTAATGAAACTGTTTACTCACACATAAACAGCCATTGATTTTGTTGTTAAATCGCTTGAGTCAGGACGCAGGGTTCGGTCTCATGCCTGCACGGCAGAAAGCTTGTTAAAAGAGAATGATGAGCAGCTTTGTGTAAATTCTCACTGTCGCTCTGGAGCTGCATCATATTGCGACAAAATCTAAGAAAGCCACAATGATCTGAGACCCACAACCATGATGACTAACCGAACTGCTGTAACTGACATCTAATATCAGCTCTTTCCATCACCCTGGACACCGACTAGAGATTCGTTCTACCTCACTTCTGTCCCATTTTCCCCTCACTCATATATTTTGCTCAAACTAAATAATAATGTGTGAAACTCAAGGATGACACAGTTTTTTATAACACTTGAGGGGCAGAGGAAAAACTTTCTGCTCAAAGGTTGCTCTAACAGTATATGATTAAGTGAAACATGAAATTCATCTTCATAAAAAGAAAAAATATTAAAGCATATACACATATTAAAAATGCTAGGTTATTTTTCTACCCAACTACTGGGTTGAGCCTGTTGGGTCATATGTTAGGGTTTTTTTTCCAGTGCTGATTAGTATTTGTGTTACCCAGCCGATCTTCAGTTACAAAAACAGAGCCTAATCACAAAAAATTAACATTAAGCATATCGACAGCTTCATAAGAAATATTGGACAATATGGACATGCACTAGGTTGTAACTTATTTCAAATCAATGGAGCATATCTTGCGTTTTTCCGTGGGTGCTCGAGCCTCGGAGCACCCAAGGGATTGGCGCCTATCACAGCGCGTTTCCAGTGGCATGTAGGGAACATGGCGGAGCGAGCGTATTCAATACATTTCTATGGAAGTTGAGCTTAAACGCTTGTGTAGTGCATTATTGAAAGCGGCACAGAGAGAGCGTTGACAGCAGCTGAGAGCGTCAAAAAGGTTGGGCATTCCTCAACTTTATGCAAATCTTGAGTGAAAAACACTGGGCGACAACCAGTCGCTGTGAAAAGTAAGCAAGTAGGCAATCACTTGTCGTTTAAGCCATGTGTTTTATTTAGAATTTTAGGTTGTACCTACATGGCGCCAATAAAGCGTTTAGTTTGCAAACCCCAGTTAAAAGAAGATGAAATGCAAACAAGATAAACATTGTTTTTAAAGGTGTGCTCTGCCCTAAATTTCACACGCCCCAAAGCAGTGGCGTTGTCAACGGCACTGAGCGAAGATGTGATGCTGTAGTGGAAATGCACCATCACGGTTTTACGGGCGTTGCTCACGGCAGAAGTTGAAACATTTTTTAACTTTTCAAGCGGCAAAGCAGGCGTCAGCCAATCAGATTGCTTATGCAAATACACTAGAGCAGACGCTAGCCAATCGCGTTAATGCAACACCAGAAAAGTAATGTGTTGATGCCCACTTCCCGTGTTAATGTACTGTAATGGTGCGTTTCCACTGACATGTAGCTTTGGAAGTTATGCCATTGAAAGTGGCGTGGAGAAAGCGTTAAGAGCGACTGAGAGGGGCAAAAAGTTTGGGCATTTCTCAACTTTATGCAAATCTTGAGCGAAAAACACCGACAACCAATCGCTGTGAAAAGTAGGCAAGGCAAGGTTTTGAGGTCTGAAATCACATATCATTGGAAAAGTAAATGCACTGTATGCTTACATTATATGCTGTGGTGCTAATAAAGTGTTTAGTTTGCGAACCGCCGTTAAAAGAAGAAGATGAAACACAAACAGGGTGTAAACATTGTTTTCAGAGCCGTGCTCCGTTCTAAATTTGACAAAGCAAATTTAGCAGTGGCGCTGTAGCGTTTCCAGTGGCCATCTTCTTTTAACGGCGGTTCGCAAACTGAACACCTTATTGGTGCCATCTAGTGCGCCATAGCGTATAATGAAAGCATTCAAAGTGCATTTACTTTTGCATGATTTGTTCAATGATATATGATTTCAGCTCAGTAATCCACCAGTTCAGCAAACACTCTGAAACATATGTCAAAATCTTGCTCTGCCTATTTCACAGCGATTGGTTGCGGCTCTGCGTTTTTTGCTCGAGATTTGTATAAAGTTAAAGGTATGTTTTGATGCTGACCAGCATAAACCAGCAAAGGACCATCTTAAACCAGCATCAAAACATACCTACCAGCATATGCAGGTTTTTTCACCAGGGTCAACCTGCGGAAATAATTTTTTTATTAGTAAGTTCAAAAGAACAGCATTTATTTGAAATACAAATTTTCTGTACCATTATACATTTCTTTACTGTCAGTTTGGTTTAATTTAATGCACCCTTGCAGAATAAAATGATTCATTTGTATTAAAATGATTTAAATCATTACTATATTACAAAAAAAGATAATAAAGAGATCTCAACAACTGCTGCTCATGAGTCCAGTTATATATTTCTCTAGCTTCATTTAGGCACAAGACCATTAATAATACTGCTAAGATGCTGTTTATGAGATTGTATTGTTAACACTTCACGCCGGGTTCAGGTGTGTGACTTTAGTTTGTCCGCTATGAAATGACGTGTGTAAAACGCTGAAGCCAGCGAGCAGATCTGCTCTCAATGCAAAGCCACCGTCAGCAGCAAACACAACACATACAGTACGCTCACTTATACCCCAATGAAAAGAGTTAACCCGAGCATTCAGTAAATACCACAGCAAATCCTCATCCTGCTGCTTGCGTGTGTGCGTTTTCACCACTGATAAAGCCGCCGGTTGTGCTTACCTCCTCTCATCCTCAGCATTATTCTTCATACATTTTTTTGCCTTGAATAGTCAGATGTGTAGGAGTGCTGAGCCAGAATCTGTTTATATGACTGAGATTGTGCCAGGAAAGGGGAAAAATCTGATTCGAGATCAGCACTTTAACTGTGAGATGCTTTGTGAGGTGCAGGGATGGGGAGAAATGAAGACGGTGGGAATAATGTGTTCATCAAAACAGTAAGAAAGACGTTGTTGCTTGCATCAGCAGGGTGAGAGACACTTGTGTGCACATACATTAAAGAAAGTGGACACAGATGCATACGTGTACATAAATGCACATACTTACATACAAAGTCACATATGTTGCTTCAGGATGGTCTTCAGGCCTGCTGGCTGTTTTGAGCCGTTATATAAGTGCAAACTGTCTGTTATGATTAGGGTCAGTCCACACAGGCACAGCTCACGCACACAAACGTGTCACTTCCTGTTTGCCCACCTCTCAGCCTCCCCCATGGGCTTCACAATTCCTGGAGTAAACAACACACACAAACGCAGCATTACTGCAGAGGTCAACTCATTACCAGGGATTATATTGATTTTCCACCATCTGAGCATTTGATAAACGCACGGTTAATAATCAGTTGAATTTCTGACCTACAAAATGTGATTTCATATTCACGTTTTGAGATAAGATTCAAGTTACTAATCATATAATTATATTTATACTGTATACGTCTGAAGTCAAAAGTTTACATACCTTGCAGAACCTGCAAATGTATTATTTGTTTATGTTTATTTAGTACTGACCTGAATCAAAAGTTTCATTCTGAATACTGTGTTACCTGAATGATCCACAGCGATGTTGTTTTTGTTTAGTGATAGTTGTTCATGAGTCCACAGTTTGTCCTGAACAATTTAACTCCCTGCTGTTTTTTTAGAAAAATCCTTCAGGTCCAACAAATTCTTTGTTTTTTTTAGCACATTTGAACCCTTTCCAACAAAGACTGTGTGATTTTGAGATCCATCTTTTCACACTGAGGACAACTGAGAGACTCATATGCAACTATTACAGAAGGTTCAAACACTCTCTGATGCTTCAGAAAGAGTTAAGGGTCGAGGGGTGAAAACTTTTGAACAGAATGAAGATGTGTACATTTTTCTTATTTTGCCTAAATGTGTTTTTTTTTTTCAATTAGCACTGCCCTTCAGAAGCTTCAGAACATACTTACATGTTTCCCAGAAGACAAAATAAGTTAAATTTACCCTGATCTTCAAATTCAAAAAGTTTTCACCCCCCGGCTCTTAATGCATTGTTTTCCTTCTGAAGCAACAGTGAGCATTTGAACCTTCTGTAATAGTTGCATTTGAGTCCCTCAGTTGTACTCAGTGTGAAAAGATAGATCTCAAAATCATAGTCATTGTTGGAAATGGTTCAAATACACAAAAATGCTAAAAAACTAAAAGGATTTTTCTGAAGAACAGTGGGCAGTTTAACTGTTCAGGACAAACATGAACAACTATCACTAAACAAAACAAAAAACAAAACAAAACACCACAGCTGTGGATCATTCAGGTAACAGCACAGTATTGAGAATCAAGTGTATTTAAACTTTTGAACAGGGTAATTTTTATAAATTCATCTGTTATTTGATTTTCAGGTCAGTACTAAATAAAAAATAACATGCATTTTGTATAATCCCTCTTATTTTGGTAAAATAATTAACTGATTCTGCAAGGTGTATGTAAACTTTTGACCTCAACTGTAAAAAGTGTAAACTAACTTACCATGTGTACATTTAAACACTTGCTTCCTTTGACATTGGAAGTACTTTTATTCCTATTATTTTTAAAACACAAGTGATAAAATTGGTCATTTAAATTGGAAATTCTAATCAGTGAAACAAAGCGTCAAATACATTTTTAAAATGTATTTTTTCGATTTTGTGCACACATTAGGCAATGCAATAACTAAATAATCTTATTGAATAATGCATTGTGTATTCTTGAATATGTATATTAGTTTTATGATTGAAAAGTCAAAAAATCCTGTTTCCATTGCCATTGTCAGAGCTGCTGTATTAATGTTAGTACTATCTAAAAGACATGTGGCAAACATTATTTTGCTACTGCAATACACTTTTTTATAAAGCGTCCAAAAACACAAATTACATACTGTGCAAAGTATCACAGCTTGTACCCTAACAGAAGCCAGAAAGAAAGGTTTCTGGCATTTCTGCACTTGGCCACCTGGCGTTTAGGATTGGATTTAAATTGCATTATGCCTTTTTGTTTTAAAAAAAAAAGTTCCTAGCAATCGAGTATAGAGCATCTGATGAAAAATGTTTAAATCTGCATCTTCATATCTTGTGTAAGTAACATCTGGAAGCCTGTTTCACTGGAAATCTGCCAGGGGTGCTTAGAAAAAAGGAAACAAAAAATATATATTTAAAACAATACTCTAAATCTCATTTAAATCTGATTAGATAATCCTTTCTCTGAATCTGTATAAAATCTTCACAGGGTATTTGTAAACCTAAACCTTAAAGCACAACAGTGAAGAGTACTACATGCCAATAATTATTGTGTTTCAACATACTGATGTTGAATTTAAGCTTATAATTCTGAAAGCAAAATTCTTGATTTTAAGTCCTAGAGCTTTCAAGCTCTATCCATCTCTGTTATAGACTCTAGGCTTTTTAAACTCTGACACAAGACTTTGACTTCACAAGCTGTCCTTTTTTAGTAGCTTTTGATTACAGGGATACTTGAAAGCAGCTATTCTGTTTTTGTGACATTGTGAACTTTGACATGTGAATCATGTCCCATAAATCTGTGGAATAAAACAGAGACCCAAAGGCCTTGTGATTTACAGACCCAAGCATACTGATTCACATTCCTTGTTATTCATAGATGGCTGTACTGTCTAAACTCTCTCGCTACTATCATAACACAGATACTGTGTGAGTAGCTGACCTCTGTGAAGATATTTTCAACTGAATTTTTAACCAGTCAGGTGCAAGTTTGAATAAACGTTTCTATGAAATGCTGTAAATACAGATTTATAAAGCAATAGCATGTTCATTTATTTACAGTATTTTTACAGACACTTTTATACCAAGTTAACTGGGGACTTTGAGATTATATTTCATATTTCAGACTTCGTTTCTCACAATTCTGAGTTTGTATTTCACAATTTTGAGATTATATCTCAAATTTCGGACTTTGTTTCTTGCGATTCTGAATTTATATCTCACAAATTTGAGTTTACATCTCATATTTCAGACTTTGACTACTTTTTTCTGGCAATTTTGAGTTTATATCTCACAATTTTGAATTTATATCTCATATTTCGGACTTTGTTTCTCGCGATTCTGAGTTTATATCTCACAAATTTGAGTTTACATCTCATATTTCAGACTTTGATTACTTTTTTCTGGCAATTTTGAGTTTATACCTCACAATTTTGAATTTATATCTCATATTTCAAATTTAAATCTCATATTTCTAACTTTGTTTCTTGCAATTTTGAGTTTAAATCTCATATTTTGGACTTTGATGACTTTTTTCATGCAATTCTGAGTTTATATCTCACAATTTTGAGTTTAAATCTTATATTTCGGACTTTGATTACTTTGTTTTTCACAATTCTGAGTTTATATCTCACAATTTTAAGTTTATATCTCACAATTATGAATTTATATCTCACATTTCGAACTTTGTTTCTTGCGATTCTGCGTTTATATCTCACAATTTTGAGTTTATATCTCATATTTCGGATTTTGATTACTTTTTTCTCATGATTCTGAATTTATATCTCACAATTCTGAGTTCATATCTCACAATTTTGAATTTATATCTCATATTTTGAACTTTGTTTCTTGCAATTCTGAGTTTGTATCTCACAATTTTGAATTTATATCTCATATTTCGGACTTTGATTACTTCTTTTCTTGCAGTTCTGAGTTTGTATCTCACCATTCTGAGTTTATATCTCACAATTTTGAGTTTATATCTCATATTTCAGACTTTGTTTCTCGCCATTCTGATTTCATTTCTCACGATTCAGATTTTGTTTCTCGTAATTACTTTTTTTTTTCAGAATTCTGAGTTTATATCTTGCAACATATTTTTGAATACTTATGTCTTGAGGAACAAAGTCTAAGTCCTATTAGAAAGTAGAAAATTAATGCAAATAGATTCAAAATGCACAAAGTTGAAATAGGTGGGTTATTTCTGATTCTAAACATATGTATAATATCATTGAACAGCATGAGAACAGCAAAGGCTGTTACCATCTTTCTTGCTGTCAAGACTTATTAGTCACATCCAATCAGCATCACTCCACTCAATCCTGATTGGCTAAACCCCTGTCAATCAAACCCAACCTCTGTTTAAAGCTGCTTTTGAGTTGTGTGCTACTAAATACCTGCTCTATGACCTTTCGAACTTTAAGATTAAATTCATTTCAGCGGCTTGTACATCTCGGCTCAGTACCAGGAAAAACGAATGTTAAAATACTTTTAATGCTGTTATGACAAGTACGCGTCCTAAAAATGAAAGCCAAAGTTCTAAAACTGACAAATGTTTAAGTGTATGCGAAAACAAGAATATGCGAAGAGGAGGATTTGTTAATATGTTCATGCTAAACAATTCATAAAACCTGTGTGTCCATCTGGAGTGGTGAGAAATAGTGACAGACTAGAGTAAAATGCAGCCAAATAAGTGCTTGTCATATTTTGGCCACAGACGATGACTGTCCTGATATACATCCAATATTAATAAGATGCTAATGGTGAAAAAAAGAAAAAACTTTTCAGATGGCTGAAGAAACGCACCAGTGCTGATGTTAAAAACATTTTTGCTGTACTTAATATGCGTCTTTGAGACCAGGGCAGAGCTATGAGCACAATACTGCCATTTATTTTTAAAATAGGCTTAAATTATGCAGCAACAACATGGCATTAGCCAGAGCGTGATCGTCATTATAATGCCTGTTGGCAGCATCCTTAATCATGAGACGTTGATTCGAACGAGAGTGAAAAGAGACGGAGAAGAAGGATGATGCACAGAGAGATGCATCAGTGATGTTAGATGTGTGTCCGCGGTAAGAGAATATGCTTGGCTGAGCATGTAGGCCAAGCCAACAACAATGCAGAATAACCCCCACAGCAGACCTCCAACCGTCCAACTGCCTGCATCTTGTCCACACGTCGTGCCGCGCTTTCACATCAGTGCGACAGGCCCGGCGCCCCAGAGAATATCGTAATGCTCACTGCCTAATTCTGCTATCAGCACCTTTGTCAAGCGACGTGAGCTTTAAGAAAAGGGCCTGCAAGGCTTGAATTGAAATTAATTATGAGGATAACAGAGTTTATTGAACAAGTGAGTCAGTAAAATGTGCATTTTAAACACGTTGTTGAAACAAGTACAAGTACTAACTACTGAATTTATGGAGGTGAATGCTAGTTTAGGTGAGAGCAATGTCTTTTATGCTCTCCAAAGCTGGATTTTTAAATTAAAAATACAGATATATTATGAAATATTATTATAATTACAAATGACTGTTTTCTGTTTAAAATATATTTTAAAATGTAATTTATTCCTACATGGCAAAGCTGAATTTTCAGCTTAATTATTCCAGTCTTCAGTGTCACATGATGCTACAGAAATCATTCTAATATGCTAAACTGACACAGAAGAAACATTTCTTATTGTTATTAATGTTGAAAACCTGCGGGACATCTGTTTAAAAACTGCAGCTAATTTTTTTTTCAAGACTACGTATTTGAAAGAAATATTTTGTACCAATATACATGTCTTTAGTATCAGTTTTTATCAATATTATGCATCCTTGTTTAATAAAATTATTTCTTTAAAAAAATCTTTTATATAGATAGATAGATAGACAGACAGATGTTAATTTGCTGTTCTGTGGCTAAATCTGGTTCTATGTGGACACAAGTGTAATATCAAACCAAGGCAGATACACTGATTCAGGATCAGAGGAAGAATGATTGTTCGTCAAAAAGGGCCCTTGTGTAATTTCACAGTCACTTCCTCTTTGGTGGGTCGGAATGTCCTTCCTCCATTTATGCTCCAAGCGAACAGTTGCATAACGGCTTCATAAGTAACCGTCAGTCACCCCGAAACCCAGACATGTTACTCAGCATCTCCCTCTATATCAGACACACTGTTCTTACAACACACCACTGTTCAGCCCAGGTCAGGATGACACCAGATCAGCTGACATGCTCAGCGGGTACAGGACCACAGAGAAGACCGTAAGAGTCACAGCTGCTGGATTAGGTTAAATATTAAGCCCTGCTGAGTTCCGTAAGCAGTGTCAGTGAGAGATGTTTTCCCTCTTAGATCAAGAAGGATGCAAGTTGTGGTATCACTAAGATGCTTTTAATATAATACCTATAAATATTAAAGTCTGTGTGAATGCAATTCAGACAATTGTTTTTAAACACATTATCAATTTTGTGGAATGTGTGAAAGCTGCTAAATCATGGAGAAGGACTTAGTAAGCAGAAAAGGGCGTAATATTTTGACAAACTAAAGTGGTAAAGATACGTACGAGCAGTATTAATTAAGATATTAGCCTAATATTTTTCTCCTACCTGACCGGAAATGATAAGAACAAACACGAATGTTGTTAAGATTCTTGCCCTGGAAATCCTGGTTCAGTTTGGCCAGCCACATACGCCTTTTGTTCCTTAGACAGTTTGCACTCTTTTCCTTGATTTGTTATAACTTTTGGCAGTCTATAGTACTCCAAATGTTTTTCCCGGTCCGACCAATTAGTACAGCCCAAAACATGACAATAATTGACCATTTTCTGCAGCAATAATCAGCAAAATATTCTAGTTTCATGTGGTTCAGTGGCACTGTTTATGCTCAGTGCTGCCAATATGGCCGATTGATGATCATGAAAACACTCTATTCAGGTTGTAGCACCATTTGGTAATTTGTAATTAAGAGATTTTAAAAATTCATTAGCTAAACGTAAAAAAGTCAGTGGAAAGTCCACACAATGACAGAAAACCAAACATGTGTCAGTTTGGTTTTCTGTGGTTCATCATTCTGTCACTTATGTCACCCTGGGGTTTGATGATCCCATTTGAGCTGTAGGATGTCAAAACATACACACATTCATCTCCACCTGAGTCCTCACTTATGTGCACATATAAAAACTAAACATTTCCACACTATCATTCACTATCAAGTTTGGGGTCAAAAAGTTTTTTAATGTTTTTAAAAGTCTCTTCTGCTCACCAAGGCTGCATTTATTTGATCAAAAATACACTCTTAAAAATAAGGGTGCTTCACCATGCCATAGAAGAACTTTTTTTGTCTAAATGGTTCCATAAAGAACCTCCATAAAGAACATCTGAAGAACCTTTCTGTTTCTCATCCCCTTGTCATCCAAGATGTTCATGTCTTTCTGTCTTCAGTCGTGAAGAAATTATGTTTTTTGAGGAAAGTATTTCAGGCTTTTTCTCCATATAATGGACTTCATTGGTGCCCCAATTTTGAACTTCCAAAATGTAGTTTAAATGCAGCTTCAAAGGGCTCTAAACGATCCCAGCCAAGGAAGAAGGGTC
>JAHKKF010469701.1:0-12110 GCA_019740295.1 Labeo calbasu | reverse complement strand
CATCATTGCCAACCATGTCCACATGGAGATTCTATGTCATGTAAATGGTTGAAGAGCTGTAGCATTCTTTTATGGAGGTTTTTTTTTTTTTTTTTTTTTGGAACCACTCACCTCAGTAAAGTGGTTATCCATATCTGTTGTGCATATATACCCTGTATGTATGCAGTGTAGTATATATTTCCTCTAACCTAAAAAAAAAAAATGAATATGCCTGTGGGTATACATTCAAAAATGTGCTCTGGTCAAGCCAATTTAATATTTTATATATACACACAGACCCTTTTTATATATTTTTTTCTCTCTCTAAACATTTCTGAGATGATGTCATTAAAGAAAAAGGTTTTGTTAAATATATTTTTGTAAAAACGAACAGGAAGGACAGTGAAATTGAGGTTAAACTAAAAAAAAACCTTGAAGTGCTTTCCAAATACAGCAGAATTTGTGACAAAATGGGATTACTTTAAATGTGAAACATTGTGATGAAAGAAAAACTAAAATTATTTAAATTCTTAACATTTCATGTAATATATTTAACTATTAAAACATAAATGACAGGGACATCCATGATTAACTTAATAGCACAAAGTTACTTCCTTTAGAAAACATTGTAATGTTCTCTGACTCATTCAATTCATGGCACATAGAAACAGAACTGTTTGCTTTAAAATATAAAATATGTTTTATTTCATACTGATTTACAAATTTACATCAAAAATGCAGCATTTAAGTAGTAATTTGCACAGGAGAAGGTAAATAACAGACATACACAAGACATGCACATCACAGAGACAAGAACAATGAGAAGAAAATAAGTGTGAACATTCAAAGGCCTCCTATAGTCTATAAAGATTATGTAGACATAAGCCACCCATCCACACACCGCACTCTACACGGATATTACATGTAACGCATAAAAATGGTACTTGTTCAAACAGTAGGACTTCACATAATTTGGCTCCAGTTTACTATTTACTCATTCTGATTGTTTCAATTTTTCCAATTAGGCTTCAACTCAAGACAAAAAAAAAAACAAAAACAAAAACAAAACACAAACAGACTCTTGAAATATTAAAACCACACCTATGGTTGTTACTAAATATCTTTTAAGGCTGTATTCAAGGTTGGAGAGTGCGGCCTTTTAAACCTATGGGTGAAATTAAATGGACATCAGCAGAACATGGCAATTTCTGACTGAGTTCATGGTTTCTGAATGAACTAGACATCTAAATTTGTATAAGATATAGAGAAAGCAGGGTTACAGTACATGTAATATTAAATTAAGTCAAATTAAGTTTTCCTTTAATCATCTTTTACAATATGGAAATAAGGTGACTGTCCATTTCCAAACTGAAGCACATGGATTTTTTTTTTTTTTTTTTTTTTTTTTAAACACACAATAAGGCCAGTACTGATATTTGCAAGCTAATGGGAAGCATTTGGTCAATCATACACACCATCTAGGCACAAAAGAGAGGTGGTATTTTCAAAGGACCAATGGTGCTTAAAAAAACAAAACAAAGTTCCCACTGTTTTAACGTTTGTTGCTACTGTTAAAACTGGTAAACTGTTTTACTGCACCTGAACTAAATGAGAACTTCCTAATGTAGGCCATTAGTGATGATCTCTCTCATAGCATGACTACAACTTAACTCACCAATGCTAACTGATGATCCTAAATTAACATATTTAGATGCAATTTTGTCACGGGTGACTAACTGGTGAGGGTTGTGTGCTGCAATGACGGACCAAGATGGCCGCTGGAAGAAACCTCAGTGACCCCAGCCTGAATCAGCATTCCCAAGCTATGGGTTAATTTTAATAATCATGTTTACCAAGACTTCATTTATCATCGAGGGCGCTTGCGAGTTACAAAAATGAGGACCCTGCGAATGGCAATCAGTCGATCCTTAAGAGCATTCATGGTGAGGATGGTCAGCTGGGCTTTGTTTTCCAGTGGCAACACAGCCAACAGCCACCAACACCATGCAGGACCATTGGGATTACCCTGAGGATATAAAAAAAAAAAAAAGAACACAATCAAACATTAGCACTTAATGTATTAGATTAGCATACCATTTTAAAAATGACAACATTAACCTTGCCTAAGGCAACTACAATAATTAAAAAAAATATTAAAAATTAAATACTGGTGTGATATGCAGCAGACAGGTTTGAGGTAAGATTACTATGAATGATGATTTAGAACAAATGTGAGAATGATTTGTTCAAAACATTCACCTGCGGGTCAGAGTCTTTGACAGGCAGCTGCCCAAAGTGGCTGATGATTTGGTTCTTCATATCGTCTTTAAGGGAGGTGAACCAGCCCAAGGCCTGATCATACACAGAGTCATGCAACTTCAGAAGCTCCGTCAACTCCTCTCCTTCAACCTGAACACACATGCACATTTATGGTCAGTGTGGAAGACTGGTGATTTTGTCTCTCTCTCTCTCACACACACACACACACACACTTCCATTTTTGGCTTTGGACTTTTGCACTCATTGAATGCAGAAAAATATATCTATACCTTCTTATCCTCCAAATATTCAATCTTGGCTGTGTGGTATCCATCTCTCTGGCCATGACTGAGCACTTTGAAACGAGCAATGCCTATGGTGTCCACCACAGAGCGTCCATCAGGAAAAAACTTGACATCCCTCACCTCCAGCATACAGCCATGGTCGGCAAACCTGTTTAAAAAAAAAAAAAAAAAAAAAAAACACCTCAGCTATTTAACTCCATGTCAAGATATTATGCACTTCATTAACACTTCTTTCTAATTGGGGCCCAAAGCAGTGAAAGTATATGCACTAAACCCAGTACACACTTAGATCTCATTGAGCTGAACAATTTTTGTACTGCATGTCATGTGCTCTGCTCAATAGAAAGTCAGCTACTCTGAACTTTTACATACTCCTCCCAGAAGACTAATGTGATCAGCATCAAACAGAGTCAACATAATGCCAAGACATTAAGGATGCTAAAATGCGAATGGATTTATCATACTGAATGGTTTGGACTATTTGAGGGTTTCACCAAAAAAAAAAAAAAAAAAAATTACGCATACATTGACTGATGTAGCTCAAATTTGAGCTGCATGTTTGATGGAGGCATGGATGTGACACTGTATGTCATGATCATACAGGAAGTGTCACTTACAATGAGCTTTAGGGATTACAATAAGGTTTGGGGAAGGATTCAAAGGATTTTTATTTTTTGTAGTCTTTTCAGGAATTGTGCATTTTAGCATCTTTTAATTCAATTGGTGAAGTTAGGTTTACCTGAAAAGATTTTCACATCAAAGACTTTGATTTCACTTGAAGTATATTGGGGCCTTTATGCATTTAGTTGAAGCACCTTTGGCAGCGATTATAGTCTCATCTGTTTGGCTATGATGCCAGGCTGCACAATATATTATAATAAATTCAATATTGCAATATGGCTTACTGCAAACGTCAATTGCAAAGGCTGCAATTTAATTATTGAAATACATATATGCTTTATTTAAATACATACTCGTACATACAAGACTCGTCCGGAAAATTTGTTTTGTTTTTTTCTAAACCCTATATTCTCCCTTGTAGGGGTGTAACAGTGCATGGTTAGTGTGCAACTATGAAACGCAAAAACTAAAAACTGAAATCCATAACTTTATGCCGGCAGGATATTAAGATGATCCAAGTCAAATTTGCTCAAGGAGGAGTTTGATAAAGTATGTGCTTTCCTGAAACGTTTTTAGTACCTTCAAACAGAGTCGTGTAACAATATGCCAATCTGTTAATAAAATACTGCATTTTACAACAAAATTAAAATCTGTTGAAGCCCAAAACACAAGAGTGCATAAATGTATATTTTCAATATGCATTTATTTGTGCTTTAAATTATAGCAAATCACAAGATGAGATGTGTGTGTAATGTACTGTAAGCTTTCAAAATCATGTCATATCCGTTCATTTTGTAGAGGGCAGTAGTAAACTAGAGAGTACAACTGTGGGAATTTTTGATGCTTTTAATGTGAGCGAAATGTAACTGGATCAGAAGCAGTTGTTGCAGAGTTTTCCTTCTTCCCCTTCCACTTGACAGCTTTACCACACTTCAAAACTGTTGTGAGAACAAACCAACACTAAAAATAGGGGTCTTTGTGACACTTAAGTGATCAAGCACAAATTTAAAACACACTTGTATTAAGAAAAGTTTTGAGAGTACCGCCTCAAAACTCCACTGTGGTAGTGAAACTGGATGAAGAAAAAAAAAACAAAAAAAAAAAACAGACAGACAAACTCTTACCAGTTACTTTATGTATTAACCTTTTGAAATGCAATACCAAACAAATTTCCCTATAGACCCACACTTTTAATTGATTCAAGGCCTCTTACCCTTTTAGTTCATCAGCAATGCACATGCCAAACTGTTTGGTTCCCGTTTCCATAGATCTGCGAATCATAAGCCTGTATCGAGGCTCAAAAACATGCAGTGGGCAGGGAATGGTAGGAAATGCCATAGTGCAAACAAAGATGGGCACTTCCTGGTTCAAGCTGAAACAAGAAGAATATAAAAAAAAAATGCAATATATACACATGAACAAGAGATGAACAATACTAATGTCCTGACAACCAATGGAGAACAATTATTATACAGATGACAAATAAATCATTAACTGTTCAGGGTATAACAAAGATACCAGCCTTTGAAAAGTAGTCAAAACCTATGTGTGTGTAGACATGGTACAGCAAAGACCAGAAAAGTGTTAGGACAACCATTATATCCAAAGCCAACTTACTTTGACAATTCTTTCATCTCTTCTTCATGTACTTTTCGCCTTTCTGCTAGCTCTTCACAAAAGTAGCGCTGCAATAATTCTTCTATTAGAAGAGTTTTGTTGTACGCTCTAGTGGCCAGATACTGCAGGGGGAAATAGGAAAAAAAAAAAAAAAAAAAAAAAAAGGTATGTGCACTTTGGATAAGAAAGCATCTCCTTAATTACTAACAACTAATTAAACTGCTTTGCTAATTTTCTTATGAACTGCAAAATGTTAAATGATACATTTATGCATACATTTCTTTCAGGAGAGGAGAACATGTTATGCATAGAGGTCGGGGCTGTACAGTAACATTATTGCATGTTAAAACAACATTATTCACAGGTGTGTGAAATTTCATGTTAATACTCAAAATTAGCTCTTTTTTTGGGTTTTTATTGTTTGTATAGTCTATGCCGTATCACTGTCAGCACTCTGTACTAAACAAGAATCAGCATCTTAAAAAAAAAAGTTGCCCCAAACAAGATATTCAAGATTCAAGATATGAGAGCAAAAAATGCAGTGTATGGGTTTTTGTTTTATATTTTCATCATATGATACAGAGCTCAGTAATATCACAAGAGGGCTGTTTTTTCCTGAGCATCTGCTCAATTGCAAATGTGATATTGATTTTATACAATTCATTAAACAAGAAGCTAATATTGTGTTTACATTTTAGACACAATATTGTCAATATGATCTGTTTTTGCTTAATTTCGTCAATGAAAATAGTTCCAAACAAAGCCACAGAAGAACTGTTATGCATCTCCAAGCAACACACAGCACTATTTTATTACTGAATGAATCGAGTAAGCTACTAATTTAGTAACAAATTCATAAAGTCAGTCACTTGCTTCATTTCTGAACGAATCAACCAATTGAATTAGTGCGACAGAATGACTCACCGAATTACTTCTTTAAGACAGTGACTTGCTATGAGTGGTTTTAGCTTCATATTTAAAGTATCATGTCATTAAAAAGAAAATCATATTTCAGTATTTAATTTAAAAAAACATTAATGCCCATTTAAAACCCATTAATCTCATAGCATTACTTATGCAATTGTTATTGCCGAACTGTGTAAATATACCTAAATGCCAGTCCTATGAGCACAACCTAGTGTCAGATGGATGTGAGTGTCAAACAAGAAAAATAATAAAAGTTTTTTTAATTTTTATATTTCTTTCCATTATGATATTAGGTAACCACCACAAATCCTAAAGACAAGAACATACAGGCCTGCTGTTGGTCTTCATGTGTACAGACTGTTCAAGAAGTGTTTAAATTTACCTCAGAAAGGTTCTCCTTGCACAGGGGACAGTTTGGGTTGTGGTCCAAGCAGCGCTCCAAACACTTGAGGCAGAACGTGTGTCCACAGGGTGTGGTGACAGGCTCATAAAACAGTCTGGAATATTACATTAGTTAGGGGGATTTAGATGCCTATAAAGTAAAGTGTTTTTTTCCCCCAAAGAGAGAATTTATTATTACCTCATGCAGAGAGAACATTCAAAGTCTGCACTGTCCAAAAGCTGTGATGGAACTTGCCTCTCCCCAGAAGTAGGGAGAGTTTTACACGAAGATGCCTTATCTAGAAACGAAGGTAGTAGAGAGAAACAGAGACAGAGAGGGGAAAAAAAAAGAAGTTTGTACAACCAGCCAGAGATCTTAGCCAGATACAATAATTATTCCTTTACAATATTAGTTGTAAGTAATTATCTATTTTTCCAAAATGGACAAATTTTATTCATACCTTCTTTAAGCTGTTTACTGGGTGGCTCAAAGACCTTAGCATCTTCTGTCCATTTCCTTTTTAGGACTGGTTGAACAAAAAGTGAAGAGAGGCCAACAGAGTTTACATTTTCAGATTTTTGTAAAATAGAAGAGTTCCCATCGTTGAACTTGCTGCAACTGAGTGTTGGTTCCTACACACACACACACACACACACACACACACACACACAAAAACAGTTTTAGATTTGATGGTGCTTTGATCCTATGCTATGAATCTAAAATTGCTTTGCACAGCAAAATTAGTCTTTTCAGTATTCAATGTGACAATATCTTCATTGTTGCAAATCTGTGCAATTGTTTGAATCTGTTGTATCTGAGCAAAGTAACCTTGGAGCAGCCTGCTTTGGCTCCATCTCTAGGAAGAGAGGAGTGAAGAGAGCTGAGGAGGGATGAAGGTTTGATACGAGAGGAGGGTCCAGCTGGAAGGGGCTGCATGGATGTGGCCAGATCATCATTCACAAAGACCGAAGAGAACATGTGACTCAGGATCTGTAGATACACAAAAGTTTTACAAAAGTAACACTGACCACTTCATAAATTAAAGAAACTAAGGGTTTAAGCTTTAACATCAAATTAACATCAGAAGAGAAACCATCACATCTACCACACAAAGGCAGATTCACAAATAAACAAATAATGTACCTTTTGGGCTTCCAGTTTTACAGTGATCCAATCAGATTTCAGAGCCAAACAGTAGAAATATTCTTGTAGAGCTTCTTCATTACGGCCAGCGCTCCTAAATGCTGCAGCCTTAATGTAGTGAGCCTGGAAAGAGAAAATAAAAGGTAGGGGAAAAAGCCCAGCTATCGTTTATTATTATTTTATCTTTTATTTAGCCAGGAGTCTCACTGTGCTGCTGTTTTGACCAGATCTTTCTGGTAGAAGAGATTTCAATTATCTCAAAGCATCTCATAACACAAATCATAAAACAACATTACAAATACTCATATATGGTCACTAAATAAAGAAATGTCAAGAGATACAATTACTAGTCTCTAGTAAAACAGTTTGCAAAAGACATTTAAAGATATTCAAGGGTGGAAATACATCCAGTTTGAATTCTGCAATTCATTCTAAACCTAAGGAGCATAAAAAGAGAAAGCAGATTTACCAAATTCGATAACGATAAGTAGACTATTTTGCTGAGTGTGTAATTGTGCTGGTACTTTGACAGGTTTAGGACTGCCGTGGACAGTTTTTGATGTTCTTTATATTCTGTACTGTATTTAGTTTGCAGGAGTTTAAATTGATTTTTACCTTTTATTGGCATTTTTACTTTGACAAGGCAATTTTTTCTAAATCTAAATAATGTATGTCTATCTTTTTGTCAAATTCTTCAATTTAATCAATAAATTCAAACAGTAAAAGACACCATGGGGCTGTTACCAATCAAATGAAATCAGTATCAAAAATTTGTGTTTGCAATGCAGAGGTGGCACAGAATCTGCACTTGAAGCGACATTTGGATGCATTTACACAGACTGTTTAATACAGGGCACAGTTACACAGTTAACCTGCAGTTACAAATGCATAAGGTTTTGATGTTGGGGAAAGGAAGAAAAAAAAAAAAAAAAAAAAAAAAAGGGTTAATAAGGATATTTGAAATGTTTTTAGGGAAAAACGGGAAAATATCCTTTAAATATAAACCTCATATTGCCAATAGGTGGCAGCAAATCACTGCATCAGTGAGTCATCAGTCATTCATTCAACCTATTCTCAAATGGCTGACTGATTCAGTAATGCAACACTGTCCTGTATTGCTCAAAGATGCAAAACAGTTTCACTTTGTTTCAAACCACTTCCATCGATGAAATACAGTAAAAATAAATAAATAAATAAATAAATAAATAAATGAATAAAAAAAAGAACTTGTGTCTAAAAAGTAAAGAAGATCAAACACCCTTACCAAAAAAAGGTAAAACAGCGATATAGGATGATTTTGAAGTTGAGGGAGAACATGAGATGGGAGTTTGACATACCCTAACTGTACTGAACCAGAAATAAACTGAGTTCAGGCAGAGTAAGACAAGACAAGTGTTTGACATTAAAAAGTATATAAATTTAATTTTTATGAAAATAATAACATTTTGCTAGACCCTTCTTCCTCAGCTGGGACCGTTTAAATTTTTGTTCTGGAAGTGGACTTCTCCTTTAACGCATCGTGTTGCCTAATTAAGCATAATTAAATGTTTTCACCTTTTGTAATAGTTACATATGAGTTCCTCAATTGTTCTCAGTGTGAAGAGATGCATCTCACAATCATAGTCACTTTCGGACAAAACAAATAATGTGTAGGAGTTGGAGGATTTTTCTAAAGAACAGCAGGCAGATGAACCACTCAGGACAAACAAGGGACTCATAAACAACTATCAAAAAAGATAAAAACAGTCATGGATCATCCAGGTAAAAGGTAATTGCTGAATTTGTTACTTCAATTCAACAGTTAGGAACGTTGTTCAGGAGGCAGACACGCTGTCAGTTTAAATCTAGATTAAAGACCCATCTCTTTAACCTGGCTTACACATAACACACTCACACATTTCCATTATTCAAAACTGTTAAATGATCGTTAGACTGCATTATTTAGGTCAACCAGAACCGGGAACACTTTCCATAACACCCAATGTAATATTAGTCTGTTTCATCATTTCGCTAGATAAGACCCTTCTTCCTCGGCTGGGACCGTTTACAAATCGCATCTGGAATCGTTTGAAGCCACATTTAAACTGCATTTTGGAAGTTCAAACTCGAGGCACCATAGAAGTCCACTATATGGAGAAAAATGCTGAAAAGTTTTCCTCAAACAATTTCTTTACGACTGAAGAAAGAGACATGAACATCTTGGATGACAAGAGGGTGAGCACATTATCTGTACATTTTTGTTCTGGAAGTGGACTTCTCCTTTAATGCATTGTGTTGCCTTATTAAGAGTTTTTGTGTTGCCTTACTAAGCGCTTTTTAAGTGTTTCCCACATTTGGGAAACACTGGGCTAGTAATTAAGTGAGCAAAAAAAATAAATGTTCATAATCCCCTGCAAAGAGTTGAAAAAAAATAAACAGGAGATTTCATGTGGAATAACTCATGGAATATTGTTAAATTTGTGGAAGAAATTATTAATCCCAGAAGGAAATGTAAACATCCAGTAGCTATACAATACAATACAATACAATACAATACAAGCCAGTGCCACATTCATAATCCGGTTAATTCCTACTCACATTTACTTAAAGGAGAAGTTTACTTCCAGATCAAAAATTTACAGATAATTTACTCAGCCCCTTGTCATCCAGCCGAGGAAGAAGGGTCTCATCTAGCAAAAAACTTTTACACTTAAGTAGTTTTTTGGACAAGAGCTTTTTACTGTACTTACACCACATTTTTTGGAATGTAATGGTATACACATATACACACACACACACACACACACACACACACACACACACACACAATCTGAGCCAAACAAGTTTATCTCAAGTCTCATCAGACCTTAGGACAGTGGTTCCCAAACTGGGGGGCGCAGAGTTACGATAACGCAACAAGGCTAGCGTACAGCCGATTTCTATAGAAATTCGAAAGAGATTAACAGCCGAAAATATCTGCCGTGCAGTCCAGCAGTATTCAGTGCACACCACTCAATGTGTGACGCTGAATGTGCGTTCCGTTGAGTTGCTCACGGCCCATACGAATGCTCCACTCGTGTACCGCTTATGCTCAACGGAAATACAAAGACCGCTCAAATAACGCGCAGACAGAAAATTTCTATGTATACTTGTTCCTGTTTGCAATAGCATTGCATACTGTGCTGTAACATGCTGTAGTACTGCTGTACTGGATAACGCTGGTAAAATGACGCTACCCTCTCGTGACGGTATGCTCTGCTCACATGCTCTGATAATAATAGCTTTGTAGGACTATATATTATTTTGATAATTAGTCAAAAAAAGTTATGTCTGATTCTGTTTCATAGAACTGAATAAAATAATATATTGAGATTTAATATTCATATATTTTCTGTCCAATTTTATTGTTACTTTCAATAAATCTTATTGGCTTGTGATTTTTTTTGTTCAGTATCATTAATATTATTGAGTTAAATTAAAAAGTCTTACAAAATGACTATATTAATTAATAAAATAATAAATAATTATAACAAAGCAGTTTCAGTTTTGGCCAAGAATTTTCATTTCGGTACATCCCTAGATTTTTATGTAAAAAGAAACATTTTCAGGGTGATACAAGACCCCGCTGTGAAATTATCTTGCTTATTATACGGCTACTTGCCACATATGTAAATAATTTAACACAAAATAAGAATTTCATCAAATTTCATTACCTCAAGACAACTTGCAGTACCCGCTGCAGCTGTCTGTTATCAGTTGTAGCGGCTTTTGTCTTAAAATAACACACCACTAGATGGTGCAATTGATATCAGAAATGAGAATTGCCATTAGCTGAGTAAAATTATAAATGAATGACGCATAGTAGTTCTGCTCTAAGCATGGACAAGTTTTTGAAAAGACAACGAGTGCCAGGTAAATGTAAAGTAGATCATGAATCTACTTCAAAGATCGCAACTACAACAAAGAGAAGAAAATTTGAGAAAATCTGTTTAAAAAACAATGAATGCTGTTACATAGTACAAAAAATAAAAAAATAAAAAAAAATATAGTACATAGTAAAGCTGCATGCTTTACTTTTAATGTTTCTACTCTAAAAGTGACTAGTTCCTTGTTTAGCTTTTTTTCAGTAAGTTGTCTCACACTGAATTTTAATTATTACTTTTCAAATAAATCCTTCTGAAGTTGTGTTTATGTTTATGTGTAAATATGAGGGTTTATTCTGCAAAAGGGGTGCCTGGCAGAAAATGTTTGGGAACCACTGGCCTAGGCCATCTTTGTGGAGAGCAACAACTGTAATTCTCAAATCTTCAGAGAGTTCTTTACCATGAGGTGCCTTGTTAAACATCCAGTGGTCAGTATGAGAGAATTGTACTCAAAGCACCAAATTTTAACTGCTCTAATACAAGATACACGACTTTGCATGGTCCTGTCAAGCAGACAAAAACAAGAACATGATAAAAAGGACATGTGGCTTTGCATGGTTAAATGACAGCGTTTCATATCCAAGTTTCATTTCTAGGGATGCACCGAAATGAAAATTCTTGGCCGAAACCGAAAACCGAATAAGAGGAAACCAAGGCCGAAAACCGAATACCGAAACACCGAAACAAATTATGCCAATTATTAGTACCATTGCATTTGTGGCTATGACTGTGCACTAACCTTACTAAAATCGAGGCATTGCAATTGCATAAATTAATATTAAAGTTTTAAAGAATAAATCGTTAAGGTTGAGCTTGTCCTCTGCCTGACATTTGAGAAAGATTTGAGAGAGTGCATTTATATAGGGCCAGTGCATAAATTATTTTTTTGGCAAATTTAAAAAATATCTAGCAGAAATATGGCTACAATCTAATAGTCACATATATAGTAGCCTAAGGGGCCGTTCACATATCGTG
>JAHKKF010469698.1:0-21171 GCA_019740295.1 Labeo calbasu | reverse complement strand
CAGCTGCTGCAACAATTGGTTTGCATAACCAAAGAATTTCTGCACAAACTGTCAGAAACCGTCTCAGGGAAGCTCATCTGCATGCTCGTCGTCCTCATTGGGTCTCGGCCTGACTGCAATTCATCGTCGTAACAGACTTGAGTGGGCAAATGCTCGTCTGGCGTCTGGCACTTTGGAGAGGTGTTCTCTTTACGGCTGAATCCCGGTTTTCACTGTACAGGGCAGATGGCAGACAGCGTGTATGGCATCGTGTGGGTGAGCGATTTGCTGATGTCACTGTTGTGGATCGAGTGGCCCATGGTGGCGGTGGGGTTATGGTATGAGCAGGCGTATGTTATGGACAATGAATACAGGTGCATTTTATTGATGGCATTTTGAATGCACAGAGATACAGTGATGAGATCCTGAGGCCCATTGTTGTGCCATTCATCCACGACCATCAAGGATCTGTACACAATTTCTGGAAGCTGAAAACATCCCAGTCTTTGCATGGCCAGCATATTCACCGGACGTGTCACCCATTGAGCATGGATCCCCCTGGACCCCCCCAATACAGTAAAACTRCACATTTTAGAGTGGCCTTTTATTGTGGCCAGCCTAAGGCACACCTGTGCAATAATCATGCTGTCTAATCAGCATCTTGATATGCCACACCTGTGAGGTGGATGGATTATCTCAGCAAAGGAGAAGTGCTCACTAACACAGATTTAGACAAATTTGTGAACAATATTTGAGAGATATAGGCCTTTTGTGTACATAGAAAAAGTCCTGTAATGTAAGCAATTATAAGTGTGACTTGAATGTCCAAAAGTGTCCAAATATGTTTGGTCCCACCGTACATGTGCTAAAACCACATTGCCTCAGCATCCAAAATTTTGCAGTGACTTGAATATCTGAAGATTTTTATTATGTCTGTTGTGCTGCAAATTATTTATTATGAAAGTAAGTTAGGGAGATCTGGTCAACTCCATTATTATCTCTGTTAATAGGTTCAGCTTGAAATCTGTTTTGTCCAAATTTTGGGGATTCAGGTGAAAGCTCACTAAAAGGCCATTTTGAGCCAGAAGCAAAAATAGTTTTGTGTTGGAAAGAGGATGTTTTCATTTCCACGGCTATAGAGAAAGAGAGAGAGGAATGGGAGAATGGCCTCTCAGAGAGGGATGAGATTGGAATGTCTTACAACTGACAGAAAAACTCCTTCAAAGCTTGACATTACTTCAGTTCAGAATAGCTTCATTGCCACCGCTGCAGCTCTAGGCTTGTGTTTGTTGGCTTTGCCATCACATTGTTTCATGACAGCGATCAGATGTAAAATAAATAGTGCCAAAAGCTATTTCCTGGATTCTAGTTGGAGATATTTTTAGTATGACCAAAAAAGGCAAAGAGCAAAGAACCTTAGCAGCTGATCTGTCCTAGTACATCCAGAGAAAAACATCTCTCCTTTCCTCTGATTCTGCCCTCCCTTCTTCCCGTTTTGTAAATGTGAGAGTGCATGTTGTCTCAAATACCCTACATTCTATGAGTACATCTACTGGTCGATGTTAACATTCATGTGTTTGTGTGACTTGAAACCTGATGGTATATCAAATGCACAGTAATTAAGGATAAAGTACAGTCAGCTGGTCAACATCATGCTTACGACCATTCATAAACTAAGCAACAGCTCTACCATGTTTCAGCCTGCTGGACAGACTGCAGCTCTTTTCCAGCTAATGCTGATGTGATGTAATATATATATATCCACAAATCTGACTTGTGATGCAGCCTGAAATTAATATCGCATTGTGTTGGTTCATTTATGCCAGAAGAGAACTTGATTTGTTAGGTGATTCGTGATCAGTTCTCTGGACTGAGATTATACGTTGAGCTTACTTTATTTGTTAACTGTGTTGTGATATCTGATCTGTGTTTATTTCTTGTGTTATTCACTACAGATGAGGCCAAAATAAAGAAACCCACACCCAAAACGCTTCCTAAACAAGGTAGGGTCAAATCAGTCATCATCTGCATTTTTTAAAGATAAATTCCGGGTTAAGCAACTTTGTGTGACATCCTATTGATTACAACAGAAAAATAGAAAACAAACAACAACAACAACAAAAAAAATGTCAATGGGGTAAGAAAAATCATGTTTACGTTCAATAGTAAAAATACTCTGTACATTTCGGCCAATTACAGATGCTACTGAAAAGTTTTATCCTGGAACAGTCCTTTTAGCATTTAAGTAATTTAAGCCTTACTTTTCCAAAAGTTGCTGTGTATATAAGTGACGAAAAAAAAAATGTTAAAATGTATTTTAATTTGCTTGTTCGTCACACATGATTTGATATGTTGCATGAGCAGCACGGGTGATCTACTCACAACAGAACATACTTCAGATCTCACTGCCATGCCTTAGTTTTTTTTACACAATCTGCTGTGCATTTTTTTACGTTTTATACGTTTCTAACTAAACAAATGGATCTTCAGCAAACTTACTATAAATACAGCCCGAACTGTCTGTGTAATTGGATTATGTGTGTCAGGTGCTCCTCCTCAGATCCAGCAGTTTCCTGACGATATGAAGATCCTGGCGGGTCAGGAGGTCAGTCTGCTGTGTAAGTTCACTGGAGCTCAGCCCATCAGCTGCACCTGGCTCAAGTTCCGTAAACCAGTAAGAGTCATTTCATCTTTTAACATGTGCAGAAACCCTAAGCAAAAGAGAAAGACTGCTGAATGTTTTCATTCTTGAACACACAGATGACACATGAATTCACTCACCAGTCACTTTAAATGCTTTAAACATTAAGTTATTTTTGCTATTTAAACTGGACTTTGGACTGGGAGTGGCTGTCTGGGTAGGCAGCTCACAGCTTTTTAGAAACAGCCATCATCCTTAATGACCAAACACTGCAAGCACTTGCGTATCACTCTGTACACATGGCTCAGACACAACATTTTAGTTGTAAATGTATGTTTTACCCCATTTATTAAAGTTAGTTGGTTTTCCAATTGAAACTGAATATTTAGAGTAGCCTGCTCTTACCAAAAAGAAGTATACTTTAAAGTGTATTTCATTAAGTATACTTAAGTAAAGTTCAAGTATATGATTAAGTATACTTTATGTAACAATGTCAGTGTACTAGTAGTATACTTGTAAGTGTACTATTTCAATACTCCTTGGGACTAAATTGTCACATTTTTTAGTATATATATATATATATATACACATTGAAATATACTTTAAGTATAAAAGTAGTAAACTTTGAGTACACAACTAGATTTTATCTATGTTTTAGTTTGTACTGCAACTATACTGAAAGTGAACTAGGTATACTGACAGTTTACTAATTAAATACTTGTAGCATTTTTAGTACACTTTAAGGTATAGTCTCTGTAAACTTCTAGTTTAGCAGTTTTGTACTGCAAGTATATTCTTAATATAAGTTTTGTTTAAGTGAACTTTACATACTTTAAGTATACAACTATGTCCCTATTAGGAATAAATTTGTATATGTTTAGTTATATGAATAACTGAACATACAACATATCAAAAGAAAGAACAACAGGGTATCTGCTTGTAAACAAAAACATTTTATTCTATCCTTATGTATTCTATTTTATAAACACTTGAATGTGGGTAAGTTTCATAAATAATAATTGGAAAATAATAATATTTTGAACAAAAGATTCAAAAAGACTATGAATTGGATTCAGATTGATAATCAAAACATAGATGGATCAACACTCCAAAGCTTGACAGTCATTATCACCTCTTCATGGGTCACATTTTATTTCATAACATTATTTTTTGATGCTGTTTTATGATTGTGTTAAAAACGTGTGAAAGCATTTGTTGGTTCGGTTTCTTCTTCGTTTGTGTTTTGGAAATTCTGTACGGAAGATCTGTAATAGCGCCCCCTATCATATAACAATGAAAATGTGGATTCTCGGAGAACAATGTTGCTCAAATATATTTTAGACTTTTTCTAAGTCAAGTATACTTAAATGTCATTTTAAGTATATTTCTGAGAAGTACATAAAAAGTAGAGTGAAAGTATATTTTCCTAGTTTAAAAAAGTATACTAATAGCACACTTGAATAAACTTTTTTTCATAAGGGTATGTCTGCAACTAGCACATGTATTCATGTTGGTAATGCACATCCTCTGCTCCTTCAGATTCAGGAAGGTCAGGGCATTTCAATAGTGAGCACAGACACCAGCAGTCAACTGACCATCACAGAAGGACAGCAGGAGCACTGCGGCTGCTACACTATTGAGCTCAAGAACAGTTACGGTGTGAGACAGGCCGCCCTCAACCTCACTATAGTTGGTAAGTTTAAATGGTAGTCAGCACTTGAACATCTGGCCATATGAGAGTCATTACATGAGTTTCACAATATTTGATAAAGCACAAAAATGTTCTTTCAAATACCAACTAAAAGAAGGAGGTGTTCAAACAGGACGCGTTATTGCATATCCAGCACGCTTGCATGGAAAAACTATTGAAAAAGATTGCATTTGTCAACAAGAATGTGTTCGACCCTGGATGAGGTTTGTCAGAAGGCTAGAGGGAGGGATATTTTATTGAAAATGTCATCAGCAAATTTTAATGTAGAAATACAGTGCAAATCATATAAAATGAACAGTACGAATAGAGATAATAAAAACATGTATAGGCCCCATGTGGCATTAAGATAAGCTGGTGAACGATACCCTACAGATACCCTAGTAAATGTTTACTCCAGTAAAATTATAAAGTACTCATTTTCAATTTCGTTTGGTTAAACATCCAAAAGATTGGTAATATCCTTAAATATCGAATCCAGATCGCGAACCGATTCAACAGGTTCAAAGAAAAGTTCTTTCTTTCTTTCTTTCAAATGTAGTGTAGAAGTTTAAATACTCTGATGAAGGTAAATATACTTCATTACCAGAGTTGGGAGTAATGCATTACATAATCAGATTATTTTTTTTCTAAGTAAATAGTAAAGTAACTTTACCCAGTACACTTCTCTTTACTGTCCACTACTGACTGCTTACAGTCAGTAAAAAAGTAAAATAGTGATCTAATGAAAGAGGAGCAACAGTGACTGTAGATAATCTCACCTCGTATTGAGGCCGGCAGTAGCTAGTAAGACTGCATAATATAAACCTGGTTACTTACTTTTGCACTCTGATAAATCTGTAATGATTTTTATTTTTTTAAATGTCAGTAGGAATACACCTGCACCCCATCTCTAACTGAAATTCACACTTTTGATCGCCATTCCCCATTCACCATTGATGGTTTAGAAATGGTTTTGACATTTGACCTTATAGGCCTTGGCCTTGGTTTTGCATCTTTAAAGACCAATTACACTATACTTGTAGACAATTGACTGTTTCCTCTGTTACAACCACACAATCTGGGCTGAAATGCTGGCTACCATGTAGTCCACATGTAGATGATCTGACACTTTGCTCAATTTTAGGACACGTCTCACAATCCAGCTTTTATCTTGGTCTTCACAGATAAACCTGACCCCCCTGCCCGCGTCCCAGCAGCCTCAGACATCCGTAAGTCCAGTCTCACGCTGTCCTGGTATGGGCCGACATATGACGGCGGCAGCGCCGTCCAATCCTACAACCTGGAGATGTGGAACTCTGTGGGCATGAAGTGGTCAGATCTGGCGTCCTGTAACAGCACCTCTTATAACGTGCAGAACCTTCTTCCAGACAGACAGTACAAGTTTCGAGTGAGAGCAGTGAATATTTATGGTGTCGGAGAGCCTAGTGCAGAGTGTGAGCCCGTGCAGGTGGGGCAGACTGAAGAGGGTGAGCACCACCTAGTGGATATCAGGAGTAATATTGGAGCCACAAATAATGGATTAGTGTTAACTTTAGTTTTAGTTTAAAATATGTTTTAACAACAATCTGTTGATTTTACAGAAAATAAGGAGGATGAAGCTGAGCATTCGGATGATGGTATGTCCCATGTTTGTGAAATTTAAGTTTTAAAATTGTAACTGTCAATTTTCTTAGGAATGACATTTTGTTCAGCTGCATAGTTCATATTGCTTTCATGTTTTTACTTTTATACATTTATTGTCAGTTTTAAATCGATTATAGGCACTTTCAAACCATTTGTTTTATGAATATAATATCAAGTAAATGTAAAAATTATATATTATTATACAATTTTTGTAAATTATGTTTTTTACAAAATGAGTGACAGTTAGTTTTAGGGTCATCTTTTGAAAACAGACATCTTCATGTTGTTGTGTGTTTCTCTCATGCTAGTAATCGGACACATAGAAGCCATAAAATGCACGTGCTTCTTTGTTTTGTGCTGTTAGAATGCACAAAGACAGTTCATTCTGTACTTCAACTGCATATTTACTGATGTTTTCTGATGATATCAAGTAAAGTGTCAGTAATTTATTACAGGTTTTCAAAAACTTTATCCACTGATATTTTACAAAGTTTCATTTTCAGTAAAAATTGAAAGATGAATGACAAATGACAGGGATCCACTTCCTCTCTTTTCACCACAGAATCAGAGAAGGAACCGGATTACAGAAATGTGACGATCAGGACAGACATAAAGGTGAAGGACCTGTATGATGTGGAAGACAGACTGGGCACGTGAGTATGTCAGCAGATTAATGAAATGGCGTGAATGATTTCATATTATCATACCTCAAAGAAACTAGGAACAACATCTCTACTTTTCTGTTGTTCTATAATCTGTCTAATCAAAAGTAAAAACAAACATAAGTTTGTTAAACATTTTGAAAGAAAAAACAGGATCTGAAAGATTGCATTTTTTCAGTATTCTTTCTTTCTCTTTCTCTTTTTTTTTTTTTTTTTTTTTTTTTTTTTCAGAGGGAAATTTGGGACTGTTTTCAAACTTATAGAAAAGTCCACAAAAAAGGTGTGGGCTGGGAAATTCATAAAAGCATATTCTGCCAAAGAAAAAGAAAATGTCAGACAGGAAATTGCAATCATGAATGACCTGCATCACCCAAAGCTTGTGCAGTGTGTCGACGCTTTTGAGGGAAAGACTGACATTGTAATGGTGCTGGAAATGTAAGTGTATATGTGTTTTATGACATTCAGTCATAGATTAGTGAATGTAAATGTAATAGTTTTCTAGTTCTTTGCCTTTCACCGGTTCAATTACTTGACTTAAAATGAATATATCAAGCCTTTTATCAACTCATCAGATCCCAAACGAGAATGTTATTATATTAAAATCACCTTTAAAGTTGTCCAAATGAAGTTCTTAGCAATGCATATTACTACTAAAAAATTAAGTTTCGATAGATTTACGGTAGGACATTCGCAAAATATCTTCAGGCAACTTGATCTTTACTTAATGCTTTGACCCATACAATGTATTTTTGGCTATTGCTACAAATATGCTACATAAGACTGGTTTTGTGGTCCAGGGTCAAAAATGTCTTGATCAAGGACTGTTTATAGATCAACTTTTGTTTGTTACCTGCAGATCAATAACTATTAGACCACACCATCCTCATACTAAAAAACTTTCTGTTTTTATCAGTAAGTGAAAAGTCTGTAAAATAAAATAAAAAATCCTCTCCATGTTCATTCTATTCTGGTGAAGTCACTACAAGCACATCATGTCATTTTGATTCCTGCACTCACTAGGATGAATTAAGGTTAAGAAGTCCCAGATAATTTCTAAATGAAGTCAAATAGCACATAAATTGAATTTTATCAAGGATAATTACATACTTGTTTGAGCTTGTCAATATTTCACTGGATGTCAGCAGTTTATACAGTATTTAATTGTGTCTGGTGTATTGGCTGAACCCTGGTATTCTTCAGGATCTCTGGAGGGGAACTGTTTGATCGGATCATAGACGAGGATTTTGAGCTGACGGAGAGAGAGGTGATCAAATATATGCTTCAGATTGTGGATGGAGTAAATTTCATCCATAAGAAAGGCATTGTCCACCTGGACCTCAAACCTGAGAACATCATGTGTGTCAATAAGACCGGCAGCAAAATCAAACTCATTGACTTTGGACTGGCACGCAGACTGGGTCAGTAGAAACCCCTCACCCTGTGTTTTTTATGGGGTTTTAGTATTTTGACAGTGCAACTGAAAACATTTATTTATTTATTATTATATATATTATTTATATATTATATATTTATTTAGTTAAATTAAAAAGCAATTTGAAGTCACTTGTTTCTTTAAAATATCATGTATAGTTTTAAAATGGATTGTTTTGTGTCTTTTGTATGGCTGTAGAGAATGCCGGCTCTCTGAAAGTCCTGTTTGGCACCCCAGAGTTTGTGGCTCCAGAGGTGATTAATTATGAGGCCATTAGTTATGCGACAGACATGTGGAGTATAGGAGTAATCTGCTACATCCTGTGAGTACACAACCATCATGAAGAGAAGTTACCTTTATGACCAATGAATCATACCCAGATCCTTATGGATCTGCAGACTTAATCCCATTTTCTATAGTATACTGTAATTCAGTTGTATAGAATGTATGCCGTATGCAATTGAATGCTGATATTGAGGCAAAATCTGCAAAATTAAGTCAAATAAATGTCAACATGAGCTGAGAGTACTACATTGGTAACTGGAAGCCTAATGAAATTATTCAAAGAATTTAATAAATAAAATATATGGCAACCCTGTAATTCATCCAAGAGTTCCCTTCCTACAACCAGAATGTGTCAAGCCTCATAATTGACGCGTTCCAGTTTGGTAAAAAAAAAAAAAATATATATATATATATATATATTTATTCAGTGTGGGCCTACCCTTGTGAAAAAGAACAAAATTACACTTTATCATACTTAAAAAAAATAAAAAATAAAAAAATGTATTGCAAACATAACACGCTTTAAACGAAAATACTTAAGTGTGAATTAAATTAATTCACACTTAAATGAATTAACTTAAGTGTGACAGTTAAAGGGTTGAAGTGTATTACCAAGCGTTTAGTGACAAGCATTTATGGTAAACTGAAATGTAATGCCATTTCTGTTGAAACTTGGATGACATGTATTTAAATATATTTGTAATTACACTTTTTAACGATAAAATTGCCATTTAGTACATTAAAATTGTATTAACTTTAAATATAATATCCTATAACACACAATAGTTAATATCATAATTGAGCACTTTACACATTTTATGCTAGTCAACACATCAAAATAATTGTAGTTGTTTAAAGCACAAGAACAGATTAACATATTGTTTTAAAATGTACTTTAACAGTAAAACTTTATTTGACATCATTACAGAATGCTTGTTTTAAAAATGTACCTTAAATGTGTTAAAGTCATGCAATGTATATTTAAGTGACATTTTATTTCATCATTATTATTATTATTATTATTATATTATCTGCAAGTACAGTTTTATTTAAAAATATACTTTTAAGATTTGAAATTTCACTTCTTTTCCACAAGGGTGATCATCCCACACCGTTTCATAACATTGTTGGGAAGAATTCCCTGTGGAAATCACCTCAGCAAGGTGTTTGCAAATTTTCTTTAAGAAAACAGAGGAATAATGCAGTTCCTCACGAGTGCTTTTGTCTTTTTGTTGTCTGTTTTATCAGCTAATCAGAAAGATCTTTTGTGTTTGTCTGTGCTTTCCCTCAATTATCCAGTGTTACTCTAGGCATTAAAATAATTATTTCTTCCTGGGGTGACTATTCATTTACTTTCATTTGTATAACGCAATGTAGTCAGTTAAACTAGTAAATCCTATACTGCTTACTGTATCATATTATGAAAAAGACTATGTTGAAAAGCCCATTGATAGTTTATATTTTTTAGCAAGTACAAGGCTTTTTTACATATAACTGTACAAAAGTCCTCCTTTAGGTTGGTACACATGTCCTTTTGTTGTGAAATCATTAATTTGTGTACAGTAAATGTTAGAATATTTCAAAATCAACATTCTGAATCAACATTCATATTCATTGTTTCTCTTTAGCGTCAGTGGTTTGTCTCCCTTCATGGGGGACAATGATAATGAGACGCTGTCTAACGTGACCTCAGCCACGTGGGACTTTGAAGACGAGGCATTTGATGAGATCTCAGACGAGGCCAAAGACTTTATCAGTAACCTGCTGAAGAAAGACATGAAGTGAGTGCTTCACTTTTACAATGCTGAAGTCTTGATTCAGGAAAAAAAAAAAAGAACTGTTGCCTTGTCCTTGAGTCATTTTGGATGTCTGATTTAATTGATTTCCTCCATCTTGCATCATGCATCGGTTCTCCCTGAGGTGCAGCAGTAAGGTTCAGTTCTCTGTCAGAGATCATACATTTTCTTTTTACAGTGTTGTTAGTTTATTTTTCTCAGAGCTTTTTCTCAAAGCAATCGACACAGTTACAGATCAGTGTTTGTGTGTTTTTGTCTGTAGAGCTCGCCTGAGCTGCGATCAGTGTTTCCAACACCCCTGGCTCAAACAGGACACCACCAACATGGAGGCTAAGAAGCTTTCCAAAGAGAGGATGAAGAAATATATTCTGAGAAGAAAGTGGCAGGTCAGGAACTAGAGTAATAACAATCTGACATGTTACTGATGTGTTAGTGAATAAAGCCATAACTGATCATTTTGCACACAGAAAACAGGACATGCGGTACGAGCAATTGGTCGACTGTCTAACATGGCATTGATGGCGGGCGTTCATGCCAAAAAGAGCTCCCCCACTGAAGGTGCGCAACATTTCTGTCTTCACCAACCCTTACATAAAAGACTTGGCTAGTGAATTGTTAGCACAGTCATTGTTTGTAATAATTAGGCACACCTACTGAAAATGTATGCTTGTACTACACATCAATCTTAAAATTAAATCAAATTTTCTGAGCTGTAATTGCAGGTGATATAATATTGATTAAATAAAATGCCACTTAAGGGTAGAGTCCACTTTCATGACGGTTTCTTCATGCACTTAATATAACTTTTAAAAAGTGCAGTTTTAATAAAATAAAAACAATTCAGATTATTTTTCTTAAAGTACACTTTAAATCATTTTGTTTTAATAATCTTTTGTCATGCTTTAAAGAAGTACACTTATCTTGAAGTGTTGACTAACATACTAAAGCATATGTGACACACTGAACAGAATTTAACTGTAGTGTTATTCAACAGTTAATTATATTTGAAATGTATTTCATTATATTACATCATTACAGCTTAAATGTGTAATTACAAATATATTTGAATACATGACATACAAGTTTTTTTTAATACAAATTACATTAAATTATTTATATTTTAATTTATATTTCAGTTTACTTTAAATGCTTGCCAGCACTTTCATCACTGCACTTTAACCATGTTTTAAAGAGTTGTAATTATGAGACACAAAAAAGTACTTAAGTCCTATTTAAATGAGTTCAAAAACACATGATAAAATATAGCTAATTGAATATTAGCACTTAATATAAATTTATAATTATAATGAATTTTCATTGAATTGAAAACAACACGCAATAAAGTGTCCAAAAGCATTACATCTAGTTCGCACTTACAGTAAGAATATTCTTTTAAAGTATTATTTAAAGTACTACTTCTTTTTCACAAGGGAGATGACATTGTTAACCTGGTTAGTACTGTTAAAACTACCCATCTTTATTTATTTATTTATGTTTAACACATGGATCAGTGAAGAGTTATCATACTGTATTAAAAGTGTTTTTCTGGACTCTTCTTGAGGTTTAAAACTTTATTGCTGAAATTTAAAATACAGATGAATGATGAATATAAATTTAAAGTCTTTAACATGAGTATTTATATCCAAAATCTTCCTGTTTGTCTGTCATAGCAGAAGATAAGAGGTTTTCTGCTGAATTGGAGGAGAAAACTCAAATGAAACCCACATTCAGCACTGTTATTAAAGACGTGGAAGTGGTGGAAGGCAGTGCTGCTCGATTCGACTGCAAAATTGAAGGTAAAATTAAACAACTAAGTACTCTCTGTGAACCCTAACATAACACAACATTTAATACTAACTCATGTCTCCCTATGATAATCTTGTGCAAACACACACACACACACGCACACATCTTTACTTTTGAAACTTAAATGTAAGGAAATAGCATTAATTTAAAATTAACTTGTTTCATTTGGTAAATCTGACTGTTGCATTTTACAGTATATTAAATTTTTTCCCCTTCAAGTAATCCACTGGCAGCATGGTTGCCAGCTTATTACTGTTTTTCTACATTTTTATTTACTGTAAATTAATTACAGTTTATTACTGTTAAATTACATTTAATGCTGTTTTTTTATCTTACATCTTTAACCCTTTAAACCATACAGCAAAATCCTCAGTTTTAAATGAACTCTTACATGTGTCCACACTGCAGAATGTTTTAAAGTAGAGCAAGTTAAGAGATAATTAAGTGACAAATTAAGTGATGATTGTGCATTAGTGATGAACACCTACTGTGAACACCCAGAATCACTCAAGGAAAGAGAAACTAAAGAACTTCATCAGGCTGCTGACCCTTGACCTTTTACACTTTAACTTTTTACCTTTCTTTGGTTGCTGTAACCATGTGTTTATAAACATATGTTTATATTGTGGCGATAAAGCTTAGAAAGAAAAAAAAACAGTGTTGTCGGTTATGTTTTGAAAATAACATATTGTTAAATACTTGGTTTACTGATTTTGTTCAGTGTTTTTTTCTTTTATCAAATGTATTATACACATTATTTTATTTTACCACCCCTGTGATACTAGAGCATTAAGCAGTCTGTTATGAAAGATCGTTAAACACACCAGTTACAAAAATAAAAATGTATTCATGCCGCAATACATGCTGGTCATGGATGAGTTTTGTACTATGCTGGTACCCAGCATGCACTGCAGCATGAAGCTTTAAATTGTTACCGTTGTTGAGATTCATATGCTGTTTCTTGATGTTGTTCTGCCTTATTGATATAGTGATGACACAAAACATTGTTTCATGAAGCTTTGAATCTTATGTAAATCAATTGTTTTTTGATATTTATATTCAAATATCAAACTGCTGAAGTCATATGATTTTAGGCAACGAGGCATCAATACGTCATAAATGTAAACAGTTTGCCTTTGGGAGGCGATTTCTGTGGATCATGTGAGTTCGTTTAGAGCGGCGAATTATTGAACCAGTGTCTGTGGTTTTTACCTGATCTCGGATCAGTTTCATCAATTTGTAGACATTTTAACGAGACATTTGTGTAATTAAAAGTCTCTTACTGGCCTTAATATAGAAGCTGTCCATAAAACAAACTAAGCAAGCAAGCGAAAATTAATTTAAAATATTTAAGAGAAAGATATTATACAGACACTTCATATTTAATTGTATTTTATTATTTTTATTGCATTTAATGTACTATACTTTCAGTAAAAAAAAATGCAGTGTTTGTTTTATTTATTCATGTTTTAGCCCGAGTGTTTGTTGCATTTACACGCATTTAACCAGCGGGCGTCACCACCAGTGAATCATTTTGTGAAACAATTGGTTCAATTGATTTAAACTTCGAAAAGGTTCGTTTTTCCCATCAGTAAAATAACGTAGTAGCATTTCCGGTTTTCCGAATTCACTACACTGACTTATTTCATAGATATTAAAGTCTGAATGAAATCAGTGAATCAGACTTTTTCTTTGCCACAGAAAAAGCATCTTAAAAATGTAATTGAAGAAAAACTCATGTTCAGAAGTCAAGAGTCAGGAGCCCAACTAAAGGAAACACTAATCTCCACAATGGTAACAATGGAAACTACCGAGAAAAAAAATATTAACATTTAAACCTCTATAATTCTCAAAAAGAACTTTTGTAGACGTCTGACAGAAATAAAGTCAATCTGGTAATAAGTGAAACTGGTAATGCTGTTTTGTGGACTTGTTCAAAACTTCAGCTTATTTTGTCCAAGGCTGTGGCTGGAAGTCAGTTATAGCTTGTGTGTTTGTCATGTTTCTGTTCTTGTTTCTCTTTTCCTCAGTGACTCTGCTCGTTAACATCAGTTGTTCATCAGAGTCTGAATTCACTCATTTGTTTTCATTTTCTCTGTCAGGTGGACTAAATTAACTAAACTAATGTAGGGAATAGTGAATGAGGGTGTAAGGTGTGATTTGAAACAGCCTCTGAGTGTCGACTTTGTATATTGCAGTAAGCTACTTTCTTGGAAATTACAAATATTACCCAGAATGCATTGTTTCCATGGTATATTACTGTTTTAATGGAAAACAGTATGTTACTGTCAAAATTTGGCCTTTTATACAACAATATATTAACAGTGTAACTATGTAAATGCCTTTACTGTCAGTTTTGATCAGTTGGCAGTTTTGTCCTTGCTATTTTTTTTTAATCTGTTGATATTCATGCATTTTGTGTCAAGTTATTTGTATATTGTATTTAATATGTATATTTTGTAATTGTGTACTCTTAGGTTATCCTGACCCAGAGGTGGTGTGGTATAAGGACGACCAGCCGATAAAAGAGACGCGGCATTTTCAGATTGATTACGATGAAGATGGAAATTGTAGTCTTGTCATTTCTGAGGTCAACGGTGATGATGACGCAAAATACACCTGCAAGGCCATGAACAGCATTGGGGAGGCCACCTGCACCGCTGAACTCATCGTAGAGGTGATGGGAGGAGAGGAAGAAGAAGAAGAAGAAGAGTAGAAGACAACCTCTATTGTCATGTTTCTCTTTTTCACTTGGTGCTTTTATTCTCACTGTCTTTCGGACTTTCATGATGACAATGATGATGAGGATTATGAAGACCTCAGATCGCCTTTTGCTGCATTTCCTTCATTGCACTTCCAGTTTGTTCTTTTGGTATTTATGCAACAGCCGAAGTCAGATATCAGATTTGTTTATCACATAACAATATTACACACATTCCAGTGGTTGCTTGCTCTTCATTGTCGTGTTTTACTCTACAAGTAGGTTACTTCCAACCAAACATTTCTAAACTCACATGTGTGTTTGTGTGATCATCGCTCGTGACTGTGTGAACTGAGCAGCACTTCCTGTCTGTTAGGACAACTTTATTTAAGCACTGTAAACTCATGTAAGGTTGTGTGTTTTTGTTTGGAGACATTTTCCTCCTTTCACCATCTGTCATATAGCAGCACTCAACAGATATTTGGAGACACATGTTTATTTTATTTTATTAGGAATGTCTGTAGATTATATTTCTTGAAATGTTTTTAGATATATACGCGTTGGATAAAGTGCAGGTTGCATTGTAATGAGAACACTACAAATGTCGTTATTCACTTTTAAAGAATAAATTTTGATCACAAACAATTTGTAAATTGTCGATGAGTCATTGAAAGTTATTAAATATTTCTGACAGTCATAATCCAGTACTGCTTTTATAAAACTAATGAAAATATTAAAGGACACAATTTTTCATTAAAACATTTATTATTTTACTAAGCAAATTCCAAAATAAATGAAGTACAAAAATTAAATGACATCTTCCTATTAGAAGAAATAGACCCTGACATGTAAACTGAGTTACTCGTTATGTATTTATTTAATTTTTAATTTATTTGTTTATTTACTTACTTGCCTTTTTTTACTATCCTTATACAACATAATTAATGTCCTGCATTTAGCATTAAACTAACCATAGCTGCACTAGCCCAACTTTCTCAACATTTTTTTTTTTTCTTTTGTTAGATATATTTTCTGGGTAGGATTGAAAACATCCTGAAATATAGCCCGGGGCAATACTTTCAACTTTGTCTCGACTCTATCAAGTGGACAACTTAATTAAAACAGGCCCCTCCTCTGAGGCAACTATAAGTACACTCGTCACCAGATGGCGCTGTGGTGTCACAACTTACTACTTTTTCCCATTTGTTGTCTGAAAGATATTTTGGACATAAAACAGTTCTGCAATTCTGCAACAGTTAGACAAGACTTTAATCTACTTTATGATCAAATTTAAGAGGATTTAAGTTTCCTAACTAAAGAATCACCAATTAACCCAGTTCTGACAGGACATTTATTCAACAAAACATTTCAGGACCCATTGTAGAGTTTGCTGTGAAATGAGAGACACTGAGCACAAGTGGGTTCGACTCCTGTCTGGGCCACATCCCTCTGCCACTCAATACAATGTAGTCTCTGTGTTTTGTCCCTGTATGGAGTATATGGAGTTTAAGAACATTGCTTCCTTCATCTGGCTCACAGACAAATTTAGCAACATCTGTCGTGCAACAGAGATTTTATTATTCCTCCTTTATTTTTGGCATTTTATAAGTCCTTGTAGTGCCTTTGGGCCTCTGAGGGTCTCCCTCAGCGTCTTTGGTTTCAGCAGCTGTGGGCTGCCTGTGTCTCCTTTCTCTTTTGTATAAAGTCTGGTCTCTCCTACTGCATATAGAGTTCAACAATGCATTAGCACTCATGTGTTTGAAAGTACAGAAAGATTTTACTGCATCAATGTGACAGAGTTTTCCCAGCGTTTAACCATACAGTATCAAACACAGTGCCAAAACATGACTCATAATAGTCATTAACGACGAAATGGATGGTGGTAAAGACTTAAGTCAGTTGCTAGCAAACGGTGCAGCCATATTTGAGTGCTAGGGTTGACTAAATTCACCTTTAACAAATATATATGGAAATGTATACGCTTTTGGTCACACTTTATTTCAAGGCCCATTTCTCGTTATTAACAAACCATTAACTATGGCTTTTGCCTCAATAAACTCCTAATTTGCTGCTTATTTATAGTTAGTAAGGTACTTGTTATGTTCAGGTATTGGGTAGGATTAGGGATGTAGAATATGGTCATGCAGAACAGGTGATTTAAGTACTAATAAACAGCCAATATGTTAATAATAGGCATGCTAATAAGTAACTAGTTAATAGTGAGAATTGGTCCCTATGCTAAAGTGTTACCAGACTTCTTATCTGGGAGACGAATCAACACTGGATATTTAATGCTACATTGCGCAATACAAGTGAGTAACTGTGAGATAAAAACACTATGAAAAGTCACAGTTACTATATTTTTTAAAAATATTTTATTTTACAAAAATACCTCTTTCCCGAAAAGATTTTTAAATAGTTAAAGTTAAATTAAATTATTTGTCCTGTTTGTGCAAATTCAATTTCCCCTTATTTTTTTTTTTCTACTTTTCCCCCTTGTTTGTAATCTATTATGTAGCCTAATGTTTTTGTCTCCTGAAGAAAAAAGTAAAGCGAGCGAAGAGAGCTATTGACCTATATCTATTTTATTTGCGTATGTTGTAAATAGACTATAAATCAATAATTCAAAGGACTGTTGACAATGTTTTTTACGATGATTCAGTAAATCAGCTACGCCTCCCAAGAGAATCTCATGTATTATTCATGAGCAAAGCCTTCGCCTTAGTAGGATTGGTAAATCCGATTGCGGGGCGGAGTTGAAGCGCCAGCGCCTGTAGTTGTCCGCTGAAGTGCGTTTCAGAGTCTGAATCATGAAGAACAGAAGAGCTCACTGGGAGTGGTGCGGACATTGTGCAATATACGAATAGGACACGTTATTTGCGCTCTTGATGCTTGTGTGAAGTTATAATGCAGCTGCACACGGACCCTGCTGCTGCTGCTGACCTCCATGAAGTGTTCAAGCTCAGATAAAGTCGGACAGATAGTGATAACGGATACCGGACACATACAGGACAAACCCGCAGATTAAGAGTGTGACTGTGATACTGGAAGAGAGATGGGGAACGCAGGGAGCATGAACCAACACACTGACCAAAGAGGACACCACATGCCCCTCAAACTGCCCATGCCCGAGCCGGCCGAGCTGGAGGAGAGATTTGCGCTCGTCCTGGTCTGTAGTAATGATTTTAAAACTATCAGCCAAAGAACTAGAAAGAAATCTGCACTTTCTTTTGCCTGTCTTTGTTGCACCTCTATTCTATTCTATTCTTGGTAGTGTACATTAGTTCTTTTATGTATTAACAAAGTATCCCGTTTGTGGACATCTAAAGAATTTTTTACGTTGCCATTTCACTTTTGGATGCAATTCTGCTCCATTCTGGTAACTTGACAATAGTTGTTCTTTTATTTATTTACATTCAAAAATGTGTACATTTGTTAGACTTTTAGAAAGATGTTTACTTTGCCATTTTACTTTTTGCTGAAATTCTATTAACTTGGTAATAATTATTTTATTTATTTACATTCAAAAGTATGAATATAAAGTGGTTTACTTTGCCATTCTATTCTATTCTATTCTATTCTATTCTATTCTATTCTATTCTATTCAGCTGACCAATGTTCTGTTATTTACACTGGTCTGTTGAAAGTTTATAAATCAGTTTTGTGAATGTTTATTAGTCATAACTGGCCATGGACGGTCCCATGGTAGATGGTAACTGATGGTAGTACCAGTACTTCAGTATATACTATAGTATTGAATTTAATTATCATATTCATATGCCATAGTATTATTAACTGGTATTTCAACGAATACCATGATACTACCATCATACAATGTCCGAAGTGCTGTGGTACTTTTTGTTTGAAATTCAGGTGTGTCTGTCTGGGGTTTTTGTTCAGAGATGTTTAGTAACCTATTGTAAATAACTTCAGCTTGGATGAAATAACAAATGCAAATGAACTGCGTTCATTATTATTTCAGTTTAATGTAATTTTGTTCATGAAGATATTAATAATGGTACTGTTGCTGAGCTGAAAGTGCTTCTAGTTCTGTCTTGGAAAAGTTTGCTTATTAAGTTTTCTAGAGAATCAAATAACCATATGTCAGATACAGATTAGTTGGCCATTTAATATTGTTTATTATTTAATATCACCATTGTCAAGACATGTCATCATTGGTTTAAACTCTGGCATCATGTGCCATTGTCTAGAACAGCTGTTTCCAAACATTCCCTACTTATCCGTTCTTTGTAGCTTAGTGCTGACGTGAATATGGTAGAGGAAATGATGTCATGAAGTTGGAATCTACGATTCTTTGCCTCCGTGTGTGTCTGAAGAATGCAAGGAATGTATTAGATTAGTATGCAGCTACCTGAAGTGTGCTGTGTGTTGAGTTCTGGCCGTCTGCTAGGCCTGGTTTTATGGGGACATATAAATGTAGGTCAGACCTAATGCTTCACTAGCACTAGACAAACCCTTTCAATTAACACACACTCACACAGACTATTCAGAGAGCTGGAGGTTTCTTCAAGGAAAGCAGCTAGTGGCAGAATGGGGGGAGTTTAGTCAGTCCCTAAGGAAATGGAGTTGGTTTGGTTCTCTTTCTTTCACAGACCCTAAGGCTGTGGTTATTTTACCAATTGAGGAGGCCAAACGAGTAGTTTCCATTCAGTATCCTCAGGGTGAAAACGCTCTCTTTCTCGCTTTCTTACTTTCTATTTGTTTGGCCACCTTCTCTCTGTGAGTGTGTTACTTGCTGTCTTTATTTGTGGTCGTTTAATAGCAGTCACAGTGTTCTTGTTGTGGTAATTGCCCCGAGAAACAGGCAGATGAATCCTGGTCTGTCACGGCTGACGTCACTGTCTGGTTCGAACAGATTGGAAGCTCTTATTCCTAATCTGTGTTTCGAGATCACCTGCCTCTTGATACACATCACACAGAGGACTGCTTGGAAATGCCATTGTCTTGACTTGCTATCATGATCAACATCAGTGCCTTAACCATGTAACCATTTTCACATGGGAGACTAGTAACACAGTAGAATAAGTGGTACTATGGTCATCATTCACTCTATTATTTAACCAAAAATGTTATTGTTTTAAGTGAAATATATTAATTTAAGGCATAATGGTCAAATTAGACAATGGACTATAGTATTTATATAGTAAATATTTGGTAAAACTGTAGTATTTTAGAAGAAACTATTTAAACATTTTGTAATTTTAACTAATTAACTCTTTAGTTAATTAAATCTAAATGCTTAGGTGTGGCCAATGTGATCAAAATTTTAACTCTGCCATTTAAAGCCATCAGTGATGCACATCAAATAGTAAATCAAAAGTTATAAACTGAACAAAAAACATTTTCAAAAATTATGTTTTTTTTCATTTTGCATTCCAATTAATCTAAATCAAACTGCAGTTGGGTTATTTTGATTTTGATATTTGATTATTACTGCATAGAAAATCTCAACTGCTTGGTTGTTTATAATATTGCATAATTTAAGCCATATTATTGACATTGTATTTCAAGTTGATATATTGTACATCCAACTTTACTTGCAGACGTATACTCATGTAAAGCAATATATTTGCAAATTTCGGCTCTGTGATATTATTGCAAGATCTAAACTATATAGTTGTAAAGCACTATATGTAAAGATGAATATATAAGTACATTCAACTTGAACCGCATACAGTATAGTCACATAAAGCTATGTAGTAAATCTCAAATGCTTGATTGTTTACATCATTTCACTACATTGCATGACGATATTAAGATAGTATAAATATTAAAGGGGTCATCGGATGCCCATTTTCCCCAAGTTGATATGATTCTTTAGGGTCTTAATGAAAAGTCTATAATATACTTTGGTTAAAAATTCTCAGTGGTAGTGTAAGACACCCTTTTTACCTTGTCAGAATGAGCTCTGGAAAAATCCCTCATCCCATTCTGAGGGATTGTTCCTTTAAATGCAAATGAGCTCTGCTCGCCCCGCCCCTCTCTTCTCGCTGCTGCTCTGAGAGATTGTTTACTTTAGCCGCATTTAGCACGTTTAGCCGCAAAACTTGCTAACTAGCATGTTATTAGGAAAGGTGATTACAGAGATTCATAAAAACAAAACCTTATACTCACTTCTGCTGTAGGTGAAGCTGGATCACAAATGATTTGTGCGAACATAGATGCATTTATGTAGATCGGGAGGCGCATTCCCTTCACAAACAAATGTAATCCACTGCATCTTCAGCGGTTCAGATGTCAGGAGTAAATGACGACCACTATGTTCATTATTACATCCAGCAACACAACACCTCAATCGGAGATATTCTTGTCTCATTTACATCCCTGCTCCGGCATCAAAACAATGGAGTGGTGTGACGCCACACCGACAGGCATCGAAGAATGGCTCGATTTGAAAAAGGGGATTTTATTTTTACAGATTAATTAAAAACCACTGCATGGATTTTTGTCATAATAGGGTAGATGTGTACATACACTGCCAACACACATTAATGTTCAAACAACATGTAAAAGT
>JAHKKF010469691.1:0-19952 GCA_019740295.1 Labeo calbasu | reverse complement strand
GCGTGATTTCACGTTGAGCCGTATATACTACACACAGCCGTTGTTCACTGACGAGCTGCGCAAATCCATGTTCATTATCAGTGTGAATTTGCGCAGCTGATGACAAAACGCGCAAGCATTTCGGCCGATACGTTTCGGTACATCCCTAATTTGCATTAAAGCATTTAACAGATACTTTTAACCAAAATGACTTAAATTGTTTTCAATGTGCATATACTTTTCTATCATTCCCTGGGAATTGAACCCATAACCTTGGTGTTAATTTACATTTGTGACCCTGGACCGCAAATAGCCAACAATACATTGTATGGATCAAATTTTCTTAGTGTCAAATTCTGTAAATTTCCTACTGTTAATATATCAAAACTTAATTTTTGATTAGTAATATGCATTGCTAAGAACTTCATTTGGACAACTTTCTGGCGAATTTCTCAATATTTATAATTTTTCTGCACCCTCAGATTCCAGATTTTCAAATAGTTGTATCTCAGCCAAATATTGTCCTATCCTAACAAACAAGCCATACACAAATGGAAAGCATATTTATTCAGTTTTCAGATGATTTATAAATCTCAATTTATAAAAAAAAAAAAATGACCGTTATGACTGGTTTTGTGGTCCAGGGTCACATATATGCTTTTGTCATACACATTTTTCCAAAGTGACTAAAATTGCTTTTAAGGTACATTTTTATTAGTCTTTACATTTTCTGGGAATTAAAGCCATAACCTTGGTGTTTATTTACATTTGTGCATTTGGCAGATGCTTTTATCCAAAATGACTTGACTTGTTTTCGGTGTCTATATACCTTTCTATCAGTCTCTTACATTCCCTGGGCATCAAACCCATAACCTTGGCATTTATTTACATTTATGCATCTGGCAGACACTTTTATGACTTAAATTGCTTTCAGTGTATATACATTTCTGTCAGTATTTTACATTCTTTGGGAGTCAAACCCATAAGTTTTATCCAAGTGACTTAAACTGCTTTTAGTGTTGTATACATTTCTGTCAGTCTTTTATATGTTCTGGGAATCGAACCCATAACCTTGCCATTTATTTACATTTATGCATTTGGCAGACACTTTTATAACCTAAATTGCATTCAGTGTATATACATTTCTATCTTCATTTTACTTTCCCTGGGAATCAAAACCAATACCCATGGCATTCCATGCTTGGTCCAGCCTCAGGTTTCTATGGGAACCAGCGCTCCTAACAGCCGCTGCAATGACGCAATGACTTTACCAATCAGAGATTGGCTCTTTCATTTAGAAGGCGGGACTATTCCGCCATATTGTGCGTTGCAGTTTTCTCTTTAGGGGAGTGATCTGTCTCTGTATTTCTATAGTATTTGTTTTAGTGTAGATACATTTCTGCATTTTACATTCACTGGGAGTCGAACCCATAACCTTGGCATTTATTTACATTTATGCATTTGGCAGACACTTTTATCCAAGTGACTTAAATTGCATTCAGTGTATATACATTTCTGTCTGTATTTTACATTCCCTGGGAACTGAACCCATAACCTTGCCATTTATTTACATTAATGCATTTGACAGACACTTTTATAACTTAAATTGCATTCAGTGTATATACATTTCTGTCAGTATTTTACATTCTCTGGGAGTCGAACCCATAATCTTGGCATTCATTTGCATTTATGCATTTGGCAGATGGTTTTATCCAAAATGACTTAGATTGGTTTTAATGTCTGTATACTTTTCTATCAGTCTCTTACATTCCCTGGGAATTGAACTCATAACTTTGTTGATTATTTACATGTATGCATTTGTCAATAGCTTCTGACTTATATTTGCTTTTAAGGTATATTTCTATAGTCTTTTACATTCCCTGGGAATTGAACCCATAACCCTTGGCGTTGCTATTACCATGCCCTACTGTTTGAGCTACAGTTTATCATGACAGGCAAACATCACACAATTTTACAGACACAATTTAGTAAAATACCCTGGTGTTATTCTGAAATGCATCATATGGATGTAAAATGGACTCCAAATGGTGTTTTATGTTGACTTTTTTAGGGTGTGCCTCTAAGGTGTGTCTGTATGAGTAAGGGTGTGTTTGTGCGGGGTGTGTGTTGAGGTGGTGAGGGGTTAGGGTTTGGTGTCGTTATCATCTTGACCTGTTTTTAAACTGTCAATGAAGCAATCTGTTCTGAGGATTAAGACTAAGTCACAAGCTTGCATTCTGCACACTCAGTGGAAGGTACACTCATGTGTTTTGTTACATGAGGTGTGCTGCTCTGTTTGCATGTGTATGTGGTGTTTGGCAGGGTTTATTTATTAATGGTGTTTGCCTGACTATTAGTTTTGCGTGTACTTGAGATTAGTGATTTGACTAAACACATAACCCTGTAAATTAAAATGTATTGCCTAACTCAACACTCATAGTTTGTGGTTGTGATCCCTCAAATAATGCAGCTTGTTGAATTATTTATCCATATCTACAAACATATCTTGTAAGTGTTCCTTGTGAAAAAGAAGCACACCTAATCGTACTGAATGTGCACTTGAGGTTTATCTCAAATCTTAACGATTTAGTTTCCTCATACTGTCTGACACAAAATCTAAAACTGTTTTTCAGATCACAGCAGATCCATTTTCCAAAGAGCTTGTCCTCTGTAGGGTCACAGGCAGATCACAGCGTGATCTGCAATATTTGAGGAGGGTGAGGGGAGGCCTGACCCATGAGAGAAAGTGTGAGGAAGAGGGGGATGGTGATGAGAGGAAGACACATCTGACAAGGTCACCTTATCATATAGCCAAAAGGAAATTCAAACATTAGCAAATGTAGTTCTTAATGTGTGTGACTTACCTTACGAGGACGACAAAAAGAGATGTTCAGCAGAATGTCCAGGCTGCTCTTTTAAATACAGTAAGAGAATGGCCGTAGCCAGGCTTTGATAACGTTTCTGACAGATAATATCATGATATTTTTTGCATTTGCGGTAACGAATATGGTATCCTGTCAGCAATAACCTGTAAATGGCTTTTTTGATTACAGTCAGTTTAAGTGCCGGCGATGCAGCGTTGCCAGATATTCCCATTAAAACAAACAAAAACTGAAAAAATAATTAAAAATAAACCAAATATAAGATAAGATATAGATATCGGTAATCCTAAACTACAACTTATTACTTTGTTAATTTGCAATGTGTCAAATAAATCCAAAAAACGCTTATAATAGCTGAAAGTGGCAACACAGAGGCAGCGCCCGTGCCCTCAACTCACAAATCTTTCAAGTCTCGTTCTCTCCGGCAGCGTCTCGTAGCAGTCATTTTTATACCACGGATGCTAAACATTCTTGCAAACTGTCTAAACTAAATTACACGTCATGTAGACATTCAGTTTAGCAGCAAATGTGTCATTCCGAGAGCAAATTTTATTTGTGAACACAAAAAATGTACCGAGGTCCGGACCACGGTGACCTCATTTCTGGCTACGGGCCTGAACGAGAGTGAATGCAGACTGAGGCTGTTGAAACATTTCCACATTCAAACGTGATACCACAACACTAGGTCATAGACATTAAACACACCAGTCTCATGACTGATTATATCATCACTCATTTAAACAAACTTCTATAATTATATATAATTATCTTGCAAATAATATTCATTTTAAGAATTACTGCCAAAGGGATTCTTTAAAATAACATCTATAATGTTACAATAGATTTCAGCTTCAAATAAATGCTGCTCTTTTGAACTTTCTATTCTTCAAAGAATCCTGGGAGAAAAAAAAAAAAAAAGAATACAGCATTAGAATGATTTCTGAAGGACCATGTGACACTAAAGACTGGAGTAATGATGAAACTACATGATCAAATTACATAAAAGCAAAACATTTTTAATTGCAACAATATTTCACCATTTTGATCAAATAACTGCAGCCTTGGTGAGCATAAGAGACTTCTTTCAAAACATTACAAAATCTTACCAACCACAAACTTGTCAACAGTAGTGTAATTAACACTATTCAATTATCACTTAGTTCATACACGTTTAGAATGATACAGCAGTGAGTAAATGATGACAGAACCTTAATTTTCTATTCCTTTAAGAAGCACAAGTACATCCATCAGCGCAAAGACGCGACTGACTCCAGCAGAGATAACAGTTAATTGTCATGACAATAGACCAATTCAGTGTTTGCAAACAGTGATGACGTTTTTTGTGGGCGGAGCTTATCTGGTTGCAGAAGTTGATGGTCGGAAAGTAGCGGTCTATGGAATAAAAGAATTAACAAAGGTAAATTTGAGTTTATATTTCGTAATTCTGACTTTATTTTCACAATTTGGAGATTACGTCTCACAATTCTGATAAGAAAAAAACAATCTCATCATTCTCTCTTTTCCCCTCAGCTCTGGTTTTTTTACCCTGAGAATTGACACCCACAGAAAAAAAAAAAAAAAAAAATGTGGCCAAAATATATTTGAAATATAAGCTAAATATGTGTTGCAAAAAGTGAAGCTAAATTAAATATATTTTCTGTGGCAAGAAAATGCATTTTCTGGACTGAAATATACAGAGGTCAAAATATATTTCTTAAATACTTTTTTAAAATATATTTATATGTGGCCAAAAAAAATATTGGTAGAATATATATTGACGTAAATATATTTTAACAAATATATTTTTTGGCCATTTTTTTGTATATTTTGAAATATATTTGAAAATATTTTTTTTTGCTATATGGGCTATAGCAATTTTAACTCACTATTGTTGAGTTAAAAATCGAGTTATGAAGTCCGAACTAGGAGATATAAAATTGCATTTGTGAGGAAAAAAAGAATTGTGAGATACAACAAATAAATGATATGGAATATGTTAATAGTAATAGATTTAAATATTATGTCAGGCTGTAAGTTTAGGGCTAATGCAATGTGTCCATTACGAACAGCATATGTGAATATTATGTAGACATATTGTTTAAATCAAATTTATGCTTTAAAAGTAGAGTAATCATAGCAGTTTTCATCCATAGTCTGTCCGTTTAAATGTCTGTTTAACTTCAAATGGCGTCTTTGACGACAGTATTATATAAAACTTATTTGCGTTCCAATTCTGGCATCAAGGGGTAAAAAAAAGGTTTTTTTTCTCTTATTCCATTGGATTTTACCCGATTACCTCCACTTGTTATCAGTGTTTTTTTGCCAGTATGCGCGCGCAGCTGCAAGTGACACATCTGTGAAATGTACTACAAATTGGTCTATGTACTCATCATCAGCATCATAACCACTACCACCTTTACTGTTTTTGACTTATTTACTTATGTAAGTAAATCTGCAGAGTTTGTCGTCTCTTACAATTGTTGACTGAGAATGATATTGCATTTGTTTCCAGAGCACAGATCTGATAAGTGTGTTTGACACATGACATGAGCTGGAGCTATTGGACACCTGTTTATACAGAACACATACAAACCATTATCTACAACTTACACAACAAACACCACAATCATCTGCTTCAGACAGAACATTTAAAGGGACAGTTCACCCTAAACACAATCCTGACATTTACGTCTGCACACATTTATGTCATTCTCCCACCCTAATGCTGTTCCAAACCACTTTCTTACGCCAAACATTATTGGTTCAACTTAAATTCACTGAAAAAGTTCCCTTCTGCTGTAGGTTTCAAATTTAATCTGTGCAATTTATCACACAAACCTATCACTGCATGGAAAAGAGCAGCGTGAGCATTCTTTTGTGTTTTTCAGAAGAAAGAAGGTTTATTAAGCAGATTTGGAAAGATTTTAGTAAATTATTCACTTTTTAAGAACTATTCCTTCAAATCCCTGTTCTGTATACATTTTATGGTTACCAAAAAGGTTTATTTATCAAGATTTGTAAAAGACAAAAAAATACATGCCCTAAAATACATTTTTTGAGCTACTACATATACAAAATAATTTGATTATGAATCAAAACCAGCCTTAAGTTCATTTTAGCCAAATATTAACTGTAACTTGACAGTATTTCCAAAGCAGTTTCAAAGCCTACTGACAGGTCTGTCTTTGTGTGTTAATTACACCTTTGCTCATGTGTCTGTTTGTGACCTCAGAGCTCCAGCTGGAGGTCAGAGGTCAATAATGACAGGTGTCTGCAGCTCCAGATGCATTTTGGGAGCTAGGCAGGTGCAGTGAGAGTGGTATTGTGGCTTTATTAAATAAAAAAACAGATAATGCAGAGTAAACAAAAACATCTCTTTGTCTCCGAGATGCTCAACAGAAGGTGGGGGGAGAAGACAGACCTCACTGAAAACACAACATTTGGTTTATTTACGATCTGTTTGTCACATAAACAATGGATGTCGTTAGGTGAAATGGTTCTGATTTGGTTTTGTTTTAAAGCTCAGCTGATTTAAAATGCTGTCACAAATCACAAAGCTGTTACTACGGTACATGATTTTCTGCATTGAGCGTGCAGAAAATTACACTTTTAAAAATAAAGGTTCTTTTTTGGCATCAATGGTTCCGTGAAGAACCTTGAACATCCACGGAATCTTTTAAATGCAGAAAAGGTTCTTTATAGTCAAAAACGCTTTAGATTTTTAAAACGTTCTTCAAAATGGTTCACTGAAAGGTCCTTTGGTGAACCAAAAATGGTTCTTCTGTGGCGTCACTGCAAAAACACCAATTTGTTTTAAAGCGTGACTACAAATAATTCCTCAGACATGTCACAAACTGTTCAAACAGGGTTGAAGGAATTGCAAACCTCGTGAAATGAAATATAACAATTGAACAAATAAATATTCTTTTGGTCTGCTACTGAAATTTGTGGATGTTTTATGATGCAATTGAATAGTTTAAACTCCCTAAAATGTATGTCTAGAAATTAGTTTTGGTTCTGTGAAGTATAAATGTTCATTTAATGTCTGCCATCATGACACTGAGGTTTTATGTATTTTATCTGAGTAAACATGAGCAGACTGCAGGTGGGAGGAATTAATTAATTTATTCATTTATTTATTAAGAAATGAATCTGTTGTCTTTTGGTCACTGTATAACTACAGGCAAAGGAAACTGTCACCTGCCTCTCAATAATGTATTGAGTAACTCAAGCTTCAAACAGTTAATTATGCATCAACACAGACAGACATGGACACACACTGAGGCAGATACATTAGCATTAGAGAGACAATGGGAAAGTGTGTGTGTGCTGGGTAAGGGGTTCTTTCATTATTAATATGTGAAACTGGGTGGAATGAGGACAGAAACTCTTGTATCTAAACCTCTGCAAACAAACACACACTGGCATTCCTATCATTATGGGTTCACTCCATTGGCATAGTGCTTTTTATACTGCCCAAACTGTATTTTTATCCCCTTACCCAAACCATAACCCTAAACTTACCCTCTCACTGGAAACTTTCAGCATATTTAGATTTTCAAAACACTACATTCTGTATAATTAATAAGCTTGTCCCCAAAAAATGTCCCCACAAGGTCAAAATGTACTGGTATTACTATACTTGTGGGGACATTTGTGCCCCGTAACGCATACCAGGCACACACACACACACACTGGTATTCCTATCATTATGGGCTCATCCCAAAGGCATAATAGTTTTCATATTGTCCAAACTGTATTTTCTGTCCCCTTACTCTAACCCTACACCTAAACCTACTCCTTAACACAAAACTAGAGGCATTTTTTATATTTGCAAAACACTTCATTCTGTATGATTTCTAAGCTTGCTTCGTTATGAGGATCATAACATGTCCCCACAAGGTCAAAATTGACCATTTGGTCCTCATAGGGAATACCAGGTACACACACACACGTTTCTTTCACAGACGCATTCCATCTCTTCAAAAATTCTATAAACATTAGCATATTAACAATGTAAATTAATATACATTTTACACATGAAATGTATTCTCGGTGTAATTTGACCATATATTAAATATTATTAGTGTCCCTTAAGAAGGTAATTAGCTAGCAGTTTCCATAGAACATAATAATAATAATAATACATCTTTTTACTATGTAACCAGACTCCTTTCAGTGATTTTCCACACAGGTGCTGTTTTCCAAGATCACTGGAGCTCAAAAACAATTGTTTTGTCTCCCTCTATTTGTGAAAACGGATCACTACAATATTATAAAGGTCCACTAGTCTCTATACTGAGTGGACAATGTCCATAATATAGCAATATGCTCGATATATTTTAATTTGATAAGATGATTAACTGTTTATGTAAATGTAGGCCTTTAATCAGTGTTGTAAGTGTTATTAACATTAAGCAGGTAGTACAGTGTTTTTATTGTTCAGTTTCTGAAACTATATGACTAGCATGCACGCAACATTATGCATCTTGCAAAAGCAAACATTTTTTTTTTAAACTCTTAACTATTTTAACTATTTTAATTAATTAATTAATGTATTATTTATTTTTTGCATAATAACTCCAAATGATTAGCCATATGCACACCAAATTAACACAGACATGACAAATGTTAAACACTACTGTACATCATGTTCAGTGTGCAGTGGTCTCACAGCAATAAATACACTGTGTATCCACCTTATTTTTCCTGTAAGAGTGGGCATGGCCATTTGTAAATTTAATGTGTGTGGTTTCTAGTCTCAGGCGCTTCCAGATGTTTTTAGCTGTACAAAACAGCTTGTTTTGCTGCGTGATATTGCAAGCCAGTGTGTCTTACCATATTATTTTAATGCATTATCTTAATTATGAATACACCGATTTGTAGTGCAAACAGTTTTACCGTTTACTGCACTTCATTATTCTCTATAGGTATTTCCCTACGGTGGCTTATAAAACACATTACCAGGGGCCAGTTGCATAAACTTAGCCTTTGTGTTAAAGGAGAAGTCCACTTCCAGAACAAAAATGTACAGATAATGTACTCACCCCCTTGTCATTCAAGATGTTCACGTCTTTCAAAGACATAAACATCTTGGATGACAAGGGAGTGAGTACGTTATCTGTAATTTTTTGTTCTGGAAGGGGTCTTCTCCTTTAAGTCAGTGTCTTAAGAACTAGTCTGACCAACTAGCAGTTAACTAAGGGGTAATCAGTCTTATATTTTAGATTCTTAGATAACTTAGACTAATCTAAGCTTTTATGTAACTGAATAACAAAAAAATGAGATAACTAACTTTTAAGACTAAACCTTTTATACAACTGGCCCCAGAAAACAGCTTACTTTCACATTAAAAAATAAGGTGGATACATGCAAAATATATGAACTTTACAGTTACTGACCTGAACTGAATCTACACTGAACTTTTACCTGTATAATGACACTACTGGCTTGACCAGAGTTGCTTTACAGCAGAATATGAATTTCTTACTACTGCTTTGAAATCTGTGTTCAGTAAAGAATTATAGAAATTTAGGTGAACTGGCTTGTATGCATATTCAGTACAATGTACTGTACACAGAAATGCAGGAACATTTTTGAACATATATTTCTTTCACAAAACATTTTGATTTTGGGAACAAATGATGTATAAATGTTTTCACACATGATCAACAGGTGTAAGTAATCAGTAAATAAGTTCAGGATTACAGTGTTTTACTATCAAGGACACATTTTTCAATCCATTTTTCAAAACACTTCAAACAATGATCACTCCAGCATCTATGTAGGCCAGAGTCCATCATTTTGAACAGATGAGACTATGTAATTTTTCATGTTCAACACCACACCCAGCACTGACAGCGATATTCATATAATATCATTTTTATGAACCAATATCGATTCTTAAATCCCAATCGACCTGTTTTCAGTTAATAAATGAACAGTACACGGTGTGTCTTAAGCTTTGTATTACTTTTGATATGAAACAAAGTCTCAGATTTCAAATTCTGTCCTTTTCATTAGGGAATTCAAGCAATAAATACCATTCTGGCACTCTTTAATGTGGCGTGATAGATCGTTTTAGCTTCTGTGTACTCGCCTGTGCGTAATCAAACGCATATCAAAACTTTCGTTACAGTCAAAGACTATAGAAAACCCAAGACTTGTCACTGGTATAGTTTTGAATGGGGAAAGATGCAACGCTCATTATTGCCGCAAAGCTCCGCCTTCTTAATGAAAGAGCCAATCATTGATTAGTAAAGTCAGTGCGTCACTACGGCTGCGTCCGAAAGCCTAGACAGCTGACTTAGTGCCTCGCTGCCTTATCAGTCAATGACTTTGCAGGCAGCGTTTTTGCACGAAGGCACCTCATGAAATTGATTTTGGACAGACTTCTGAGGCAGCGTAACGGTTTAATGATCTACAACAAAATAGAACGAGTTTTGATGATATCTAAACAAATATTTAGATACTATAATATTGGTTTCTCGCTAGAAATAACATCAAAAGTGCAAGAACTTAGTCAGAAATACACATTTACAACCAGAATTGTGGGATATTTAAGGCAGCGAAGGATACATCTATGCTGCCTTCAAAATTCAATCAGAAGAAGGTACCTCCGGAGACAAGAAGTGAAATCGAATTTGTATTTGGACGTGCCTTGATGCCTTCCTGCCTTGGAACGCTGCCCCTGAAAGCAGCATTTTAGGGCTTTCGGACGCAGCCTGGTCGCTATCCACACGTTTCCTACGCCCCATGAGGCCTTGCGTCAGTGGGAGCGTCTTCCGGTTCAAAGTAAACAAGCGGGACGTGACACTCATTCATTCAACAGTTGACAGGAGTGACGTTTCAAAGATGGCCGCAGAGTGAAATGACTTGCCTTAAAGGGACTTTGGTTACAGTTTCATTTTTGTTCTGGATCCCGTGATCTGCTGCTATGCTAGAGTACACTCGCCACCAACTGGACAGGGGTGGGTATTACAGTTACAATTTACAATAGATCACCCTCAGTGTAATCTGTCAAAGTGACAGATTGGAGATTGGAACTTCAGATTTTTCCATCAATGATTAAAAAAAAAAACAACAATTTTCGATTAACACGACCTCTGATGTGGGCTAAACTGTGGATCATTTTGCATTGCTTTGGCACAAAATGCATCCAATGACAACATCTTTCAAATTATATGAATTATTTTCTCACTCAGACACAAACAACACCAAAATGTTATGTACCTACAAACTAATTTGCACATACTCTTTATAAAACTGTTAAAGCTAGGTTCAAAGTGTAGACTGTAGAATGTGTCCCTGCGGTCAGAGGATTGTCTTGCTGTGGTTAGTATACTGCAGTAATGTTTGAATCAGCTGTTTATCAGATGTTACACTGGAGGAAGTGCTTATATGAAACTTCTGTAATGAGTTAGAATAACTTTTGATTACTGGGTTCCTCGCCCACTGATTCTCATGATGATGGGCAGAGTGTCTGCAATTTAAAAGTCATTATTATCCTACAAAATAAATTATGCTAATTACATACCTTGCATAAATGATCTAGTAGCCTAATACTAGTAGATTATCAGTCAAGGTTTCCATCAATTCCGACTGATGTAATGGCAAAGTTTTGCAACACTTAAGTAAGACATTTTGTGTCTTTGTGCAAAACGTCTGATTCATTAATTGAAATATCTAGAATGCACAGTAAACGGCAGAACCATTTGCGCTACAAACCTGTGTGATTATAATTATGACAACGCATTAAAATAATATAATAAGAAATACCAATCTGCAATGTCAAGCAGCATATATTAAAATAAGGTGGATGCAAATAATCTAGTAATGACTGATAAATAACAAAACCGGACTGTGTGTCAAGAAGACATTCATAATGATAGTAGCAACTGCCACTAGAGGGCGACACACCCCTGTCAAACTTCACACAGGTCCTACGTTTGTTCTCCATGTGGTCAAACTAACTCAACACAAACCTGGTACTAATCATGCTGCTGAGGTCCATCTTGTTCTAATTTACAGGTAAAAGTGGCCCATATGTGTATGTTCTTCCTCCTGTTGTAAACATCACAAATCAACAGCAGAAAAGGTTATTGTTCAAAAATCTTTGTTGAAAAGCTGCGTTGTCAACATTTTAGGCACACACTTACGTGAAAAACATGCACAAAGTGTCAAAAACACCAAAAATGAATACATCTTTGTGTTTTTAGGAACAATTTTAGTATACTGCTCTAAGTTTTTTTTTTCCTGAGTATGCTTTAGGGGCAGACAAAACTGTTTGCACTTGAAAAACACAACGATGATCAGTATTTTTTTTTTTTTCGTATAATCTGCCACTTTCTTTGTAAGTTCATTACTGAAAACAAAAGCCAGTTTACAAAAAACAATTTGTTTTAGCAATTATAACTTATGTGGCATGTACAGTATTGTATATGGCAAATGTTTAAATGTATAATACCCTACTATATAATACTTACTCAGTCTCTTCCCATGGGCGCAGTTTCCGATTGTTTACAATCTGTAAACTGTGTCATTGGCTGCATGTAAAAGATGTTTACTCTTTTCTACAGATGTGTGTATTTAGCCGACGTTCAGTTGATTGTAGTGTGTTACGCCTTTTCACACACATCTGTTTTTGGGAAAACACAAAAAACACAACGTTCTTTGAAAACTGGCAGAGAGGCACTCTTCTCCAAACACTAGTGAACCTGGTAACCCTGAGTCAGCATTTTAAAGTATAACTAACAGAACTCAATCCAACATCTTAAATTTCATTCAGTGCTGAGAATTATTAATATTTCGTCCAACTGAAAAAATAACTAAAACAATGCTGTTATTTTTATTTTTTTTTAACCCAAATGAATTCAGCCCATTGGGTCAATTATTGGGTTGTTTTTAATATTTTTACCCAGGTGCTGGGTTATTTTTTTTGTAACTCAAATGCTGGGTTCAACTTGTTGGGTCATTTTATTAGGTTATATTAAATATTTTTATACCTAGGTGCTGGGTAGTTTTTCTATAACTAAGTTGCGGAGTCATTTTAAACACTGGATTATTTTTTTTTATACCCAACAACTGGGTTGAGCCCTGTGGTTGAGCAGACCCTTTCAAGGAAAATCTGTTAATTCGGGGCGTGTTCAGAGGGGAATCCTGAAATCTCAAAAAATGCTTGCTGAACTCGCAATGAAATTACATATTTCAAATCAGCAACAAAATCTGAAATGAACTGCCCCATGAATGTTGTTTCTTAGCGTTTAAAAAGCTTATTTTTTGAGCTAGACCAGCCAATGTGCACGCGCAGCCACAACTGGCTTATGACTTCGAATGCTCATTGGCCGGTCCAGCCTCAGGTTTCTTATGGAACCGGCACTTCTAACGGCCGCTGCAGTGATGCAGTGACTTTACCAATCAGCAATTGGCTCTTTCATTTAGAAGGCGGGACTATTCCGCCATACTGCGCGTTGCAGTTTCTCCCATTTACAAGTATAGGAATGAACAGTCTTTGTATTTCTATAGTCTTTGGTTGAGCCTGTCTCTGACGAAACATCCCAGCTGCCGAGTTGCAATCAGAGCACAGCTTTTTGTGTCCTCTACAGGAGAGAGCAGTTCTCGGCACCACCGATTTGGTGCACTTCTTCAGCAACATAAAGGTTTGTATACATTTTGTTTGATTTATAAAGTCTTTACTGTGCTGTAATTTGTATTATTTTACGCAATGCAACATAAGGACGAGATGTCAGTCAGCTGCGTTAGCAGCGGTCACTTTGCATGATGGAAACACCTTTTGCATTGCATAAAATAAATGGCTTTTATTTGTTATAGTACTAAGTTTAATTTAACTTGATATTCAAATATGTTCTCTAATGTCAGTACTGTTTGTTTATTGGCAGGTTGAATACTTAAAAATTAAAATGCAGTACTTTTAAATGTTACATTTCTAAAATGCTTGTTAAACATGTTTAAATATGTAATATTGTAAGCTATGCTGTATTCACCAAATAAATTCAGTTTGTCTTGTATTTTGTCCATGTGTTCTTGCTTAATAACAAACGTTTATCTTTTGATTATTGTCGTTGCCTCTAGTAATTCTGTGTGTGTTTTTATACGTTCCAGTCCATTTAACCCAGCAATATAATAGTTTTTAAACAATAACTGACTTAAATAAAATAACCCTGCATGTTTGGTAATAACATTTAACCCAACCAGCTGGGTCAAAATAACCCAGCATGTGTTCTGTCCAATATTTACCCAGCACTGGGTTGCCAAATAACCCACGTTGGGTTTGTTTTTAACCCAGGATTTTTTAAAGTGTAACTTTTGTATTTTGTACAATTCACACAAAATCTGGTATACGCACCAACAATTTAGATTCATTTCATCGTTTAGCAGATGCGGACTGATACATTTTTGGATGTGGCCCATAATGACTAATTAGCCTATTTCCATTCAACACAATGTTGAAAGTAAATGAAAACATTATATTCTAAGAAAACATTAACAAATTTAATACATTTCTGTTTTTTCGAGAATTACAATAATTTCTAAACGATCATCCGCTTATATCACTGTGAACAGCATCAGTGTAAAAAGTTTAGTAGTTTCACAAACAATAAAACAATTTAATTCATTTCTACAACCTTTAAAGCAGAATGCTGTAACAGAGAGCGCTTTTAGGGCTGGACAATGTGATGGTATCTAGTGCTTGTTTCTTTTAGAAGTACTGTGTTTTTTCAGCTGTTTCACCAAAAAACGTACATCAGTGAAGATTTAACACTGTTGACTTTGCAGTAAATGCACATATTAGGAAAGATACATGACAACTGTGTCACCTAGTCGTCCATTTGAGCTATTAATGCTTAATCGTTGTTTGCGGTTACATTTATGTAGTCAGTAGACAGCAAGGCAACTCATAGAGTTATAAATCCATCTCTGCCATTACCACACACATTTTCTCAATAACGCTTTGCATGTGTATGTGTGTTTTCAGTAAATGAGTCACAGAGACTGAGAGCTTCATTCATGTTTAAATCGGCACTCCCTGCAGAGATCAGACATCACAGACACGCAACTGTCTGATTGGATAATGAGATCAAACTCTGCTCTGATTGGATAATGACATGGAGTAAGACATCGCTGTGGCATCTGGATCCGATCAAAGCTGCTTCTTTTTCTTCTTCCCCTTTAATTCCCATTCGGCCTCTTTTCCTGCTCTTCCTCTCAGGAGAGTCAGTTTGGGGGAGAGAAGCTAATTTTAGAAACAGTCTTTCTATATTAACAAAGAGGAGAGTGATGTGTTTGTGTTCATATTATTACGTCTCTTTGCTTATAAAGAACTTATTATGAGTTACAAAGGCACATGGATAAAAGCAAACTTATTCAAACTTAGTAGAGCTTTCCAAAGTAAAATGCACTACACCAATGCTATGGTACATACTCCAGAGTTCTCAGTGAATCAAAATGTCTGTGATTGGACACTGCGTTCATAAGCTCATCAGAAACGCATGTGATTGGTTATAATGCTCAATGCTGAAAAAACGTGCTTAAAAAGAAACCTGATGACTTATTATTATTTCTTATTTATGTGCAACTAATAATTTATCCAGTGAATATGTTTCCATCGTAGTTCATGCATCACACTCAGTCTCCACTGCATCTTCAGTGGCTCAGATGTCAGGAGTAAACGACGACTACTATGTTCATTATTACATCCAACAACAGAGCCATTCTTGTCTACATCCCTGTTTTGGAATCAAAACAATGGCGATCGCACTGTTACTGCTCATTCAGGGTGGGTCTAAGGTAAGACGGCCGTGTAGCCAGCTATAAGGTCACAGAGGGGTGGACCTCTGTAAATTTTTCATGTTCAAAAATACATTTTTTTCTCTAAAATACTAATTAGCTGTTAAACTCCTCATATGGATGTCTGTATGACATGTATAATTCAGTTTAGACAGTTTGCAAGAATGTTTAGCTGGAGTGAACCGAGTCTTGAGAGAGAGAGTTGTGAGTGAGGGCGTGGGCTCAGCCTCCGTGTTGCCAGATCCAACTATTATAAGCGCTTGTTTTTTCCACTTAATTTGACACTTTAGAAAGTTAATAAAGTAGGAAGTTGCAGTTTAGGGTCAGCGATATCTTTATTTTAACTTATTTGCAAAAATTTTTAAATAATTTCGGGTAATTTGTATTTACTTTGCAGTTTTGATTGTTTTAATAGCAATATCTGGCAACACTGCATCGCCGGCACTTAAACTGACAGTAATCAAAAAAGCCCACGGACAAGTTATTGCTGACAGGATACCACATTCGGTAAGAGAAATGCAAAAAATACCATAATATTATCTGTCATAAACGTTATCAACGCTGTCAAAAACAGTAGCATTTAATATCAGTACACAGATCTGTAGAACAAGTAGGTTATAGAATGAAATTAAAAACGCAAACACTAGCCAGGAAGAAGTCAATGTCAGTACAGACCAATTATCTGTTTGTAAACATTCGGGATGCGTGTGCAGCATGACTGCAGAAAACCCGGGAGAGATAGTCGTTACGGCTAGAGAATTATACAGATACGGTACAAAATGCTTAGATTTAAAAAGAGTATAGATTATATGGATTAGATGTAATTTTCAAAATGTTCTCCGCATATTACAAGAGCTTGTCACCCAGCGATAAGCACTGTTATTCAACGAAATTGACGTTAGTTAGTGGGATAGTCTTACAGATCCAAAACAGGGATGATGTTTTTTTGTGGGCGGTTCAAGTGGCAGTCTATGGAGTCATGGAATAAAAGAATAAAAAAAGGTAAGTTTGATTTTATATTTCAAAATTCTGACTATTTTCGTAATTCCGAGATTATATCCCACAACTCTAGAGGAAAAACAACTCGTCATTCTCTCTTTTCCCCTCAGCTTAGAGTTTATATCCCACACTTCTAGCTTTTTTTCCGTCCGAATTAACAAACTCACTAGTTTTGTTAAATCGAATTATAAAGTCCGAATTAGGAAACAAGAACTTGCATTTGTGAGATAAAAAAGTCAGAATTGTGAGATAAAATAAAAAAAAAATGTTATGTAAAAATGTTGATAGTATAGGTTTAACTAATATTTCATGCTGTAACTGTAGGGCTAATAAAATATGTCCCCTATGAACAGCATATGTGAATATTATGTAGACTTATTGTTTAAATCATATTTATGCTTTTAAAGTAGAATAATCATAGCAGTTTTCATCCATAGTATGTCTATTTAAACATCTGTGTTTAACTTCAAATGGCGTCCTTGATGACAGTATGCTATAAAAATTATTTGCATTCCAATTTTGACATGAAAAGGCACAAAAATATTTTTTTCTCTTATTCAATGGATTTTACCCATTTACCTCCATTTGTTACCAGTGTTTTTCTGCAACCACTATGCGCGCGCAGCTGCAAGTGACGTACTCAGAATTGGTCTATAGTCGTTTAAATTTTCAATCATGCTATAAACAATCATAAGAGCAATAGACAAAGTTATTAACTATAGCAATAGTTATTAATAAAAACTATAACTATAATATGTATTGTTGCATGAATAATAAACAACTGATAAAATGATCCACTCCTAACTATAGTAAAGTATTAACAAATTTTGATGCAAATAGGGTATAATTTAAAAATGATCAGCCACCCCACCCCGGACCTCACTAATTTTCAAAACCTGGCAACCACCATGATCACCCTCTCCTCAGCATTTCAGGTCTCATTCGTGTGAGTTTAGTTAGGTAACAACCTCAATGCGGGTGGTAAGTAAAGCCAGTGAGGGTGAGGTCAAAGGTCATGCATTGTGTCAGTCAGAACAGGAAAAGGAAACAGTAAACATCCTGAACTGTTTACTGAAGGGCTTGTTGTCATGGTGAAAGTGTCTATGAGGTTAATGACTAGAATGTGTGTGTGTGTGTGTGTGTGACATCTCATTCAAGACCAGCATTCCAGAGCAAGAGAAGTGCTTCACGATTAGACTCTGTGTGTGTGTTGTAACACTCTCTTCAACATGTCTCTGCTTTCCATCTCCAGCATCTCTGCTATCGACTTGAAGCTTCTTCCACTCACTGTTGAGATCCACTGCGTCTTCCCGCAGTGTCCTCGTATCTATATTTGAACAGATATCGGAGAACACGTGATGAAAACTACACTGACATGAAAGGCTCAGAGTCCTGCTGCACAGACTGATTTGGTTTAATGGTTGTCAGTAGATATGTACAGTACATGCCTTTACATGGAGATTAATGGGATGAAGCTTAATCTTCAAGTTCTGTTCAGAATCACAAAGACCCAGGGGACATTTTAATAGCTCAAAAACATATTTACTGTTGAGCTATCCTGTCAATGCAACTACTTCACTACATCATATTTTATAAAGTCCATATAAACGGGACCAAATGGTTTTTCCCGTATTTATTTTTCACAGGTGTTTTGCTTATTTACTGCATTTTAATGCATTGCATTGTGTTGTGTTTTAGCTAAATATTACATTTTGACTTAATTGCATGTCATTTGCAGTTAAGCAAAACTGTAAGTGTAGTTTAAATTTATATTATAAATGTAATATTATTTTTAACCCACTTAAGTAGAACTTATAGAGGGTTTGCACCCGGATGCGCGGCCATATTGGCGATACTCAGATGTAAACAACTTTTATTGCACGGTTAATGTACTACTGAATACATTGTTCTGCTAATTAATGCTGTCTAAACCATGGATGAAAGCTGCTAAATCATATAGAGAAGGACTTAGTAAGCAGGAAAGGGCACAATATTTTGACAAACTAAAGTTAATAGTTGGTAAAGATATGTCTGAACAGTATTAGCCTTGTATCTCACCTAAATGACTGGAAATGCTAAGAACAAACATGAATATTGTCAAGATTTTCACCCTGGAAATCCTGGTTCAGTTTGACCAACCTTTTTGATCCTCAGACAGTTTTTTGCACTTTTCTCCTTGATTTGTTATAACTTTTGGCAGTCTATTGTGCTCCAAATGCTTCTACCGGCCCAACCTATTATTACAGGCCAAAACATGACAATAATTGACCATTTTCAGCAGCAATAATCAGCAAAACATGCAAGTTTCATTCGGTTCAGTGGGATTGTTTACATTCAGTGCTGCCAATATGGCTGATTAATGACATGTTATGAAAACACTCTATTCATATTTATTTTAATTTCATACTTCTGTTGTCTTTGAAGTATGCAAATTACATGTTTGTAATGCTGTTATTTAATACATTTAAATTACTTGAATTCTACTATCAAAAATAACACGCTCCTTAAAAATCTTTAATTTACATGTGCTTTTAGTATTTTAGTCAAAATAAGCACAAAAAGCACAAAAATATTATTAAAACAATCTATGTACTTGTAAAATAAATGTAAATTTAAGTGTTCTTAAGTGTTAAAAAAGTCATGAAAGCAAACCCTCACATTCTACTTTTAATATTTGAAGTGCACAGCCAACATTTGAGCACACTTCCTTTTCACGTAGGCATTATTTATTTATTTATTTACTTTTGCTGGGGTCCCGTATGTAAATAATTGCACTTTTATGGACAATTACTTTTCTGAAAAAAATTGGCTCCACATGCTACCAAAAATACTTCAAAAGTACTTACCGGTCAAAAGTTTTTGAACAGTAAGATTTTTAATGTTTTTTAAAGAAGTCTCTTCTGCTCACCAAGCCTGCATTTATTTGATCTAAAGTACAGCAAAAACTGTAAAATTTTGAAATAATTTTATAATTTAAAATAACTGTTTTCTGTTTGAATATATTTTAAAATGTAATTTATTCCTGTGATTTTAAAGCTGAATTTTTTGCATCATTACTCTAGTCACATGTCCCTTCAGAAATCAGTCTAATATTCTGATTTTCTGCTCAAAAACATTTATTATTATTATCACGTTGAAAAGGATCATCATCAATAGAAATCTTCTGTAACATTATAAATGTCTTTGTCGTCACTTTTAAACCATTTAAAGCATCCTTGCTAAATAAAAGCATTACTTTCAATCATCCCCCCCCCCCCCCCAAGCATCAATCATTAAAGAAACCTG